>JAULLE010236398.1:0-11846 GCA_035668155.1 Sarracenia purpurea
ACAAGGCATATTCTATCTAAGATATTGGCACGGCCTATCCGGAGCATAACCCGTCTCATCAATAGCATAAAATATCTAATGCTTACAATTAAAATTCCCGAATAATAAATAAGGCATACCCTATCCAGGATTATAGCACGGCCCGTTCGGAGCACGGCCCGTCTTATCGGGGCATCGTCAGGGTAGAAACCATCTCCGAGTAGTTGTCGGCCGGCATCAGCAGCTGCTCGTCGAGGCTCGGGCCTTCCAGTGCTGGCTGCAAAAAAAGAAAAGAAAAAGAAGAAGATAAGAAGAGACTGGAGAGAGATGTGTTGAGAGAGATGAGGGATTGAGGGATGAATGAGGGGCCTAGGGTCCTATTTATAGGCTTTGGAGAGCTCCTTCTCCTTCTAGGAAAAGGACTTGTCCGTTCCGTCCGGACGGAAATCGCGGCGCGTCCGGACGGAAGTCACCGTGAGTCGTCGTTTGATCAGGTCGCCGTCTCGTCAGTCGTCGTTAGTCGCCGTTTGAGTTGGCATATGGCGTCCGGACGGGAATGTCTTGCGTCCGGACGGAACTTGATTTTCTTCGTTTTGTTCTCGTGCTGTTTCTTGGCTTTTTTTTGTTGTTGTTTTGGTGTAGTTTTGCAGTTTATCTCCGAAACCTGTCTAAACACAAAAACACTACAAAAACACATATTAGATAATAAAAAGGGACTAAGTGTAAATTAACGGGTCTAAATCGTCACTTTTGAGTGCCGATCAGTAAGTGTAGTGCAAAGTTTAGTGTAGTGGTCCTGATAACATCTCATGCCATAGTTCTATAGCTAGCACGGGTGTAGGTGCTACACTGCTAGGGAGTGTGAAAGAGCAAACAACTTTGGAGTGTGAAGGAGCAAACTAAAAGTGCTAAGGATTCAAGTGCCCAAGTGTAGCTGTTGCACTGCTATAGTTTAGTACCTAAGTGTTTGGCTGGTGTCCAACAGTTTGCTGGTGTCCATGCATCAATGCATGAGTGTCTAAGTTTTCGCTAGTGGGTTTAGCTATACCAGATTTCACTTTTGCACATCAAATATCTGTTGTAGGTAGTTTTCTGAGCCCATGGTCCTCTTAAGTCCATTCTCAGCCTTACTCTTGCTGCTAGTAAGTTGTTAAATTACTTGATGGCATGAGTTGGTAGGGATTTGCAACAGTTTTTGAGTATGTGTTGGAAAGGAATTGCAACAGGGGATCCATACAATAGGAGAGTGGTGATTTGGAGTAGTGGCCTAGCTTTTGAGTATAGCCTGGTTTTGGTGCATGTGTTTTTTGGAGCATTGGTACTTGGCATGAAGCATCAAGTTTTTTTTTTAGGCCTTTTGTTTTTAGGATTGCATAGGTTGGCAAGGAGTTGCAGCACTTCTTGACTTGGGGTGTAGTTGTAGGTGTGGCTAGTGTTGTGGGGTTGGCTAATGCCAAAGGTATTTCATGGAACACTAGTTTTGTTCATTTACCTTTTTTCATTAGCATGTGCAGTCTCAGTTACAGGCTTACCTTAAAGTTGAATTTGGTGTCTTTGATTTATACTGTTTTGGCGTTTCCAAAGTTTGGAGATAGGTTGGGGAGAGCTACTGCTGTCAAATTTCATTCTTGTAATGTCTCCAAGTTTTGGTTAATCATTTCAATGCTTAGTAGGTCTTTGATGTAGTTTCCGAACTTCATTGCCTTAATGTAATTCAAGGTGTGGTTCCTTAGTTGGCCCTGTATTTTTGTTTCCGTGGTTGAGTGGTTAGTGGTTTAGTGTTTGGTGTGTGGTGTAACTGGTGTTTACGGTACTTTATAGTTAGCATTTTTGCGGTTTTTTCGTTGATTCGCAATCTTTTTCATGTACTCATATCTATATTATCAATGCACTTTTATCTTTGCTTATGAAAATAAAAAAAAATAAAAAAATACAAACTGTCATAGTGTGATGCGGGGTGTGCATGGACATATAGCTTGCCCACGTTTCAATCTTAGTCATAAGTTATCTTTTTGAAACCATATTATTTGATTTTAGGAAACTTTTAAATTTGAATATTAGTGACATGACATGTTTTCATTGATCATGTAAAATTGTTTTACGACTATTTGTTGTTATGTATATTTAATTACAGATTTTTTTTTTTGATACCATATTTAATTACAGATTGGTCATTGTGTGAGGGTCCCTGTGGTCGTGGATACCAACTTTTTCTGTAATTTATTCCAGGTCATAATTCTTTTTTGAACAACAGTCTATTTTATTTTATAAAATATTTTTTTAGAGTTTACTTATTAGACTATTTTATTATATAAAATATTTTTTTTGGAGTTCAATTATTAGTGACAGGAATTATTGTCATTAAAAGTTTAGTTATTTTCTTCGAAATTTGTTGCCAATAAAAGCTATTTTTTTTTTTAAATTTTCAAATACTACTTTTAGTTATGACTAATATGTATATTAATAAGATTCATGTGCATTGAGTTACAAATTAAATAATTACAAAAATTTATTATTTAGCACCCCTTTCACCACTAATGCTACACGATTTTTCAAGGAGATTAATAAGTTGTAACTATATATTTTCATCTATACATTATTAATGACAATTTTGTGACAGCTAGTTTATGGCGACTAAATGTTTTTAATGGCAAAAAATGAATATTTTTACAATATCTATCACTAATTATAGGAAATTATTTAAAATTTTCTTTTCAAATGGGTGGTTATTAAGACTTCATTATCTCCAAGTAATGAACTTCTAATTATCATACCTTTTTTTCGTTAAAAAATATTAATATATTGCCATCAACCTAACAAGAATTGCTTTAGCCTTACATCACAGGGAGGCAAAAGCCAAAACAAGCACAACTGACCAGGGGTCAATTCTAGGATGGGGATGAAAGCAAAAGAAGGGATGTGGTTAGTAATCAATACAAAAAGACCTAACAAGGCATAACAGCACAAAAACTCATAAAATAAAAACAGCTGCATGCTTGCTCATTTGGATACTATAAACAAAAAAACCGCAGCATGTCCCCAAAAGAAAAAATAAATAAATAAATAAATCTTAATAAAAATTCATTGTTTATTTGCTCATTTGTTTTATTTTTCTACCATACTAAATAGAAAATCTGTTTACTTGAACAACCCTTAAAAGTAAAATGAGACAAATAACCATTTATTCAAATCACTTAAATGCTATTATTATTATTATTTTGAAATTACAAGATAAATTTAGTATTCTTAATTACATACGTACCATTTAAATAAAAAAGAAAAAGAAAAGTTATAAACGTGTTTGAAGTTTTTGTTCAATTAGGAATTAATGCATATAATCTTTGATTGGACAACGACTACTCAATTATTTAATATTTTAAATTATTCATTTGATAATCCGGGGGGTTGTTTGTGTTGAGAAGTGAAGAAAAACCAATTTTTGGAACATGTTCATCAAGCGGTGGTGAGACCGATCGATGGGCTGTCTGTAGAGGCGAGAAGTAGAGAGTGGTTAAAGACGAATCATTGACCGATCAATTGGTCTACCAAGACTGACGGTGTTATATCGCGTCCAAGGTTCTGTGTCATCAATATAATCTAATTCTTGTCTATATTGTTTCTTCGTTCTCTCTCCTCAAAACATTGTTCTTATATTATACTGCAATCAATTGTGAAAATATGTGATCACGTGGACATAGACACGTTGCCGAATTACAATTGTTTATGTTTTGTTTTCTTTCTTCATTTTTGTTTCGCAATTTTTGATTGTTTTTCGATGATTTTTTTATTAGTAGACCTGCTAATCCTCAATAACAGGTATTACAACCTTAAGTTTAAGAGTTTAAAGAATGACACATGGCTAAATAAGAAAATTCTATCAGCATCGAGAAGTTCGATAGATCAGACATCGGATAATTGAAGAATGTAGATAAAGGATGACCTATATGCGACGAAGCTACACTTGCCACTCAAAAGCGATAATCCAAAGTGAATGAACGATTTGATTGGGCATTTTCTCGATAGATAGGTGCTAGGAGTCATATGGAAGATGATAGGTATTATGGCTCCATGTTAGAGTATGAGAATTACAGTAACTCTAAGGGTAAGGATAAAGTAAAGTGTAATGACGTTAGTGATCTAATTTTGACCAACAAGGTTCGAAGAAGGATTCCATTGAGTTGTTTAGCTCTAGTTATGATACTGGTTTAACATTGATATTAATGAACGGGGTAGTGGGATTGATAGAAATCGAAACTATGAAAAGTTGAAGTCTAAAAAAGGTATAAGAATGTCCAGGAATGGATGACAACTAGAGAGTTAGAGTTGTGGGAATATCTAAAATATAAAAAAGAATTCTAGGGAGCAGAAGAAGAAGGTTGATGGTGAATCAGTCAATGTTGTTATGGAGAATGTGCAAGATGCATAACTACAGTTGGTGGATAGCCCGACTATTTTAAAATTTTTGATTATAGAGCTTCATTTGACATGAAGATACATTGGGAGATTATGGGAAATTAATTACTCGTGATTTTGGCAAGCTATAATTAGTAGATAGGGAGGTTGATGATATCGTAGGTACATTCGGTGGTAGGATCTGGGTGCCGAATGGGTCAGTGTGGATGTTACATAAAATACGACACATACCAAATTTTATAAAGAATTTCATATATGCCAAACAATTGGAAATTGAGAGATACTCGGTAACCTTTGTGGGTGGCACGTGGAAGGTCACCGAATGAGCTATGGTGATATCATAGGGTCAGAAGATGAGAACCCTGTACGTAATAATAGTATAAGAGGTTTAGTATCAGCGACAGACAACATGTCCCCACACATGTCTTTAACATCAACGGCTAGGACATATAAGTCAGAAAATAATGAAAATTCTATAGTCAACAGGTAGACTACCGGATTTGAAGTTTGTAGTTTGACATATGTGAGAGCTGTATTTTTGGGAACATGAGGAAAGTTAGCTTTCTAAAGTGCGGCATGTCACTAAAACCAAGGACGCTAGTGCTGGTGGTACACACAGATGTGTGGGGGCCTTTCCCAGTTGTGTATCTAAAGGCTCAAGGATTTAGCTGTTGCGAGCTCCTCACCTTCTGTTAGACTTATCCTTTAGCTGTAAAAATCTCTTTGACCTATCAAAATCACAAGTTATATTATGTCATGGTCATTAATGACTCAAGCAGAAAGGATTGGATATATTTTTTGAAACAAAAGTCTGATGTGCTTGAAACCTTTAAAAAATGGAAGGCATTAGTAAAAAATGATATTGGCTCGAAAGTTAAATGTTTTTGGCTAGATAATGGGGTGATTAATACATAGATGAGAGATTTAGGGAATTATATCCTGCAATGGGAATTAGACGTGAGAAAGCCACAACAGAACATTGTAGATGAGTGGATGAACAAAAAAGCTGAATGGGCAAGCCAGTCGCATGAGATTACACTATGGGTTGACTGAGTACTTTTGGGTTAATGTGAAGAGCACAATAGCCAATGTTCTCAATCAAGGACTATCAATGCCTTTAGGACTCAAGCTTCTAGAGAAAGTATAAAGCAAGAAAGATGTAAATTTTTTTCTCTTTCAGAGTTTTTAAACATACTTCTTATGTTTATATTGATAATTATGTTAGCATTAATTAAAGTCAAAGTATAATATTTGTTATTTCATTGGCTATGTTGATGATGAGTCTGGATACCAATTTTTTGATTCTCAAGAACAAAAGAACGTTTAAAATCGGAACATCATATTCAAAGAGCAGGTCTTGTACAAAAATTTACTAAAGGTTAAGATGGGCATAACAGCACCAAAGACCAACAAATATGAGCTCATTAACTTGGATAACATGAGAGAGATAGAGAGATCCAAACAAAATGGGGGTCAGGAAAACAAGGAGAATGTGAGTCTACAACTTGAGCAGAGTTAGAAGACGGGAAATTGGATCACACATGTTGATTTCATTGATTGGTTGTTCTGAGGTGGTGGTTCCCATTTTGTGGATGTCTCAAGGTTTGAAGGTGATTTTACATCAAGTGGGAGAATTGTTGAGAAGTTAAGAAAAACCAATTTCTGGAATAGACTAATAGAGTGGTGGTGTGACCGATCGATCAGTTTGTTTATATGTCATGCCCTAAAAAACGGAGTGCATATAACCCAACAATACAAGGAAGAATGGCCTAACAACCTAAAACATCTAATCAAGAATTAATAAAACGATGGATAAGTCTCACTAGGGGTGAGAACCAATAAGAAAATGTTTTTTTGAAGTCTAATAGGTTCAAAGAACATCCCAAAGGATAAGCATAAGACGAAAGAACCCCAACAAGGAAAAATGGCAAAATTTCAAAAAACCCTCGTTCCGATCAATCCGTCCTGGGACGAATTGATTGGTCCCTCAACTCACAAGTTTCTGTGAGAGCATTTTAACCGAACGATGACCGATAGGTCAAGCACTCCATCTTACTTTTTATAGCATTTTAAGCAAATCGAGCCCAACTAAGCTACCCACAACCGAACCCAATGAAACAAAGGGACCTTAAGGATGTAAGAATGAATAAGAAATGATACTATAAATAGTCCCAACCAAACAAACACAACTACTACAGCCAAATTATAATCAAACTCAATGAATAAACACCCAAATAAAGTGTGAATAAGTGAAATGAACGATCCAAATGAAATAAATATCCAACAGTGCATGTCTACGGTCCTCACATGCATACAAATCATGTGTATAGTGTTAAGGTGTTACAAACAGATCACCAAGATCACTACTTAAACCAAATGGATCAATAGAATGGAATTACAGATGTACAACTTCCCCATTTTACATAAGCTATGTAATTCTATCACAATAAACAAAAGGGTCACCAAGCCCAACTTCTACCCATCTGATTTCTTGTCGTACTCACCTGAAATATTATTAAGACAACATGAGCTAAAGCTCATAAAAAAATCTAACAAAGAATAAATGCATGATAGGTGAGGTAACTACGTGAATGCACAAAACCTATCTAAGATCCTTTACAAAAAAATGTTTTATTCACATAACCATTTTCCTTTCTTGTTCAAAACTATAACATTATCATCACAAGGATTTACACAACTATAACTTTTCCAAACCACATTCATTACTACTAACACAATATGTATTCCTTTTTACCTTCTCATCCTCAAGACTAAATTCATTCATTTAGTTAACTTTAGTTCATTACAAGACACTAATACATAACATTGCATTTCACCTTACATTTCCATAATCGACATTCACTCGCAAAACACAATGTTAATCTTTAATTTATATAAGCTCACCTTCATAGATTTGCACCGTAGAGAGAGCATTTCCCAATCCAAATGCACACAAACTCGCGCACCGCATTCTCAAATGCTTTTCAATTTGAACCAACTTCTTGCTTTAGAATATTTGAACCCACATCAAATGAGTGTATAGATTCAGTGTAGGTTACAATTGGTGGAGTCTTGAGAGTTCAGCTTAGTAACTCGATGTACTGTACTCCATCTTGAAAATCACACACACTCTGTGTAGACACTCAACGCTTTCATTGGGAGGCAACTTATGCCCCTTCCTTAGACGACTCATTTGGCTTACATCAATTATTTCAAATTTTAGGTAGCAACCCCTAAATGATAATTTAATGACTTTCACATTTAACCAAAATGTTTCACATTTACATCAAGAGGCTGCCACAATCATCTATTTCATCAAAATCAAAGCAATTTCATACATTTGGGCTTAACAATAAAAAATCCACAATTTTTCATGATTTATCCAAAACCCAAACCTTAGCTCATGGTTTCTCTAGTTAATGCTTTATTCTCAACATCACACAATCTAGGGTTTATAAAATCTACCATTTTCATGTATTTTAGTAAAGGTAAAGAAAATATAACTCATATACAACAAATCTTCCAAGATAGGCTTACATCCTACTTCTAGTAGCTTCAAATCATAATGACTAAGTGAAAACCAAGCCTAAATGAATTGTTAAGCAACATTAAATGGTCTCCAAGGGCTTTATCGGGTGGAATTGCTTCCTAATCGTCAAGTCGTGTGAGAGGATGATCAAAACAAACTCCCAACCAAGCAAAGAGACTCCAAAGGACCTCTAAGCAAAATCCTAAGTCAGTTCTAAAAGTTTAGATTTTGAGAGAGATGTTTTGAAAGAAGAAAAAGACCCAAAATTACGATTAATCCCTCTGGGCACCGATAGATCAGTCCAGTCTAGAAAGTTCTAAAACTACTATTTCAAGATTCCTTGCTTTGCATAAAATCACCATAAGGGTTTCCAAACTACTACCAAACATAACATACGACCAGCATCACACCGACGTAAATACGAAAGCCAAACCATAATAAACCACACTAAGTTGCCCAATGCCAATCAGTACAACTAAGGTCACACCCAACACATGTAACAAGCGTAAATAATGTAATGGGTCCTTATAATCCCCCCTCTTTAAAAAATTTCATCCGCAAAATGTAAACATGAATCTCAAATGCTAAACTTCCTGCTCATCATGAACAACCTTTAGGCCAAAATCTCTTAAGGTTCTCATAACACCAGAACATTAACATAACAATACCAACCAAAAGACAGTTTTCCTTGCAAACACATTCTCTGGGGAATAAAGCTCATCATGTTCGACCTCACAAAGAATGTCTAACCATCTCTATACACCTCCACATTGAGGCTATTTTATGTTGCCGATACACAATGTGAAAACCACATAATAAACCCCAAACGAACATGTTTAAACTCAAACAACTATGTGCAAGGCATGGAGCCAAACCCTTGCTTGACCTCACTGGTACTAACGCAATCGCAAACTTCTTCAAAATCATTTCTCTTCAAGAATTCTTACCAAAACTCCTTTACCATACACGAGAACTTCCACCACTAGGCCTAAGTGAACACACAAGCCATAGCCATCTTCACCGTGAAGGAACCGCAAACTTATGCTTCTTCCAACGCATATGTAAACAATATCCTCACAAGGGCCTTGGCCTACTCCTCAAAAACTTATACCTTTTCCAAGAAAAATGTACATTAAATGTCAGCACAAAACAAACATATGGTTTTACTACAATGTAAAGCACCACCTAAGGTATAGCACAAAAAACTACCACAAATTCCCAATGTGAAATGCACCTTTAGGAAATGCAGGCATAAGCCTCACCTCAATCATCGTCGTGAGTATCACATACACAATGCTACCTGAAACATATGCTATTGGTTAACCAGTACAACCATCGGCCTACCACTCTACCAAAATGATGCTACTAGCATATGCGTGTGTCTTTCTATGAAATATAATTCGAGCGTTCACACCCAAAGAGTGAAGCAATGAACTCTCATGACAAAGCTAAGAGTGATCACATTGAAACTGGCATCGCTACACTACTCATGTTAGGATAGTATATTTAAAAGCCATGTTTTTATGTATTTTATTGTCTGGGATCCCTAGAATATTAATGAGAAACAATTAAGATGGTTTGTATATTTGGTTTCATATCTATTATATGATGTATGTATGCACTGTTCGTATATTTTGTCTAGTATTTCACTCGTCGCATGAAGTATGGAAGATCAGGTCAAATGTTCTAACAAATATACAAATGGGCTCACAACCGCAATGGATCCGGACAATCTATTGCTACCGTTCTAGAGCATCGTTATATTAGCTGATCTTGGTTAGGTCGAATGGATCAAATTCCGATCTTGGAATTTGATTTTCGAGCTTGATGTGTTAGTATACTGGGAGTGTATTGAGCAAGATCATTAGGATGATCAATTCTATACTGACTATATGAATTGATCTACATCCTATATTATCATGGATTACATGTACTCTTAATCCCAAAATGATTGATCGGATCATGATCGGATAATGTGCATTACTTTGAGTCACCAATGGCTGAGATATATATAGCGAGATCAATAGGACCGATGGGTTGGTTACTATTGTTATTTGACCGATAGTTGATAATCAATGGATGGAAACCATGTCTGACTTAGGTTGAGGAGTTCCCCCTCGTGTGCTATGCTTATAAGTTTGATTATGCCAAAACTGCACAATGGATCATTTGATCCGGTATATTCAATAAGTAAAGGCGGTGCGGGTGCGAGGAAAAGAGGATTTTCGAACCGGGTTGTCAGTAACCTAATTCGATTATTGGGAATCCATATCTTAAACGTGGGGAGACTTCAGTGCATTTGATAATTGGAAACTCGAGAAACAAATCGAGATAGGGATGGGAGTTCAGTCAGGACCTTTAGTGGAATAAGTCCTGGTTCGTGCGAGAATGGATCTAACTCGGGGCTTGAGTTAAGGATATTTGGTTTTCTCGTACGGTTAGCCCGAGTCCTATACTTCCTCGTGATCCCTCACGTAGCCCTGTTATACGCATGGGTTTTGGTAGGCTACGATTTTTATTTAATTTAATTCGATTATTGGATTTACGTCGGGACGTTCGAGGCATTGAATTAAATGTCCGGGGGTAGTTTTGGTATTTGGCACACCTAGGGACTTATTCCTAGGTTGCCGGCCCTAGGAGAAAATTATTACCTAATTAATTTTGTTTAGATATATTCTATATATCTTAGATTACAAAAGATTAGGTAAGGATATAATTTTTAAGAGAGATTTTAGGAAAATATTGATTTTCCCTCTCTCTCTCTCTCTCTCTCTCTCTCTCTCTCTCTCTCTCTCTCCCATCTCTCATGGTCTACCCTTATAGGGTGTAATTATTATTTATTTTTTATATAAATTTTATGTATTTTGGAAAGAATTATTTAATTTTATTTTTTCTAAAATATATTGAGACTTATATATACAAAATTAAAATTAATTAAAACCCTAGGCTTGCTAATATACCTAGTCGCCGGCCCCTCTCCTCTCTCTAAATTGTTCTTCAATTTTTGGTAGAGAATTTCAAGTGTGTTGTAGCCAAAAAAAACTAACCTCGGATCGGTGCCCACACACCAGAGTCAAGAACGTGCAAGGGTGATATGTGAGATGATCTCGTGGTGGTCTCAACCGTTACGTGGAACATTAGAAACTTTTCGACAAGTTTCGATCGGTAATATTCTACCCTTCTCGATATCTGGTAGCTGTGTCGTCCCTACTGCTAGTTTATACCAAAATCCACACTAATAGGTAGTTAGTGGAGAGTCCGGATCGTTCCCAGGAGAAATTTAGGTATCCTGTCAAAATATTCCAGTTTTTATTTAATTTCAAAATACTTTGAAAAAATGGTTGGAAAATTGATTTTTGATTTTTAGATTTAATAATAAACAACTTCTACTTAAATTAAAGTAATGAATAGAGTTAAAGATAATGAGAAAGAATCTACCTTAGGTTAGAATTCACCTTTGTTTGGTTTTCTACTTTCAATTAACTTCTTATTTTCTTCAGCCTTTTAATAGATTCAAATCGTACTGTGACATGACCAGTATGGAATTTAAAAAAAATAGATTTACATGTAAACAAGGCATATTCTATCTAAGATATTGGCACAGCCTATCCAGAGCATAACCCGTCTCATCAATAGCAAAAAATATGTCATGTTTCCAATTAAAATCCCGAATATTAAATAAGGCATACCCTATCCAAGATTATAGCACGGCCCGTATTATCCATGCCATAACGTATCTCATATTTAATCTTTGAATTAACAATTATAACAGTTATGAAACACGCATTTAATTCAATCACAGAAAGAGTAA
This sequence comes from Sarracenia purpurea, assembly GCA_035668155.1. Classification (NCBI taxonomy): domain Eukaryota; kingdom Viridiplantae; phylum Streptophyta; class Magnoliopsida; order Ericales; family Sarraceniaceae; genus Sarracenia; species Sarracenia purpurea. Next base: position 11,733 of record JAULLE010236398.1, read on the forward strand.
ATGTGAATTAATTTAATTAGAAAAATATTCTCAGAAAGGATTTAATAAAATTGTTGCATAACGAATCTATTACAAAGGCTATAATAAAATAATAAAATTAATCTACTCCTAAAT
>JAULLE010237497.1:0-11842 GCA_035668155.1 Sarracenia purpurea
CAAGGATGATTGAGTGCTCACTCCTTAAAGCCTGAACTGAAGATGATTACGGGCTCACTCTTCAATTCCTAAACTGAAGATGATTGCGGGCTCACTCTTCAAAGCCTAAATGATTTTGAGTAGAAGCTTGAATAACCTTTGTTTTTCTCGTACAGTAGTGTTCTCCTTGATTGAGTAGATTTACAATAAAAATCTCACTACAAGATAATCTCTCTCTCTCTCTTAAATGATTTTAGAATCAATACAATAAATGGAGAAGAGAAAATTACAAGTCTGGTTGAAGAACCAAGACGAAAAAGCTCAATAAATGAAATTTAATGTTCAGAGCAGTAGAAGTAGTGAACTTATTAGAATGAGAGTTATAATTCTTGTATTGTAGTTCACCAACCTTCATAATTGAGATTCAAAGCTCCTTAAATAGTCTCTCAAGGATATAGAGCCGTGGGACCACTAAATGGTCGTTGGAGACAAAAAAACCCACCGTTGAAAAGTTTCAGGATCTTTAGATCTGAGAAAAGGGACGAAACCTTTTCTGATGAGCTGAAACCTTTTGGTTGTGAGTCGAAATGTTTTTCTGATGATTCGATACTTTCGGGCTCCAGAAACTTGGTCTTAAACTTCGGAGTAAATGTTTTGATACTTTCCTTGGTGAGTCGGAACTTTCAGTTGGATAGGCATTCTAAACTATTTCATGAGTCGAAACCTTTTCTTGATGAGCTGAAACCTTTGGCTACCCGAGAGTTGGCTGTTAAGGCGTTTGATATAAGATTCGACTTCTCTCACCATGAGCCAGAACATTTCTTTGATTGGGGCTTTGAATTTCTTCATGAGGCGAAACCTTTTCTAGTGAGGCGAAACTTTTGCCTTTGGCAAAACATGAAAGGTGGCGCCTCTCCCTTTGATGAGCTGAGACCTTTAGCGATGTCTTTCAATGTTTCGAATCCCCTTAGGCATGAGTCGAAACCTTTCTTTGAGCAACTGGGTTCTTCAATCTGGCGCTTCGACAAATCAGCTCCCCCGAAGCATGAGTCGATACTTTGGCCTTTACCCAGAATTTTCCTTCAAAGATTCGACTTCCTTCATACATGAGTCGAAACCTTTTCTGCTGAGCTTTTTCTCGAACTTCAAACGATTATAGCTTCTTCATCCAAACTCCAAATGAGGCAAGTCTTATATGAAAATTGAAACTTTGGAAGTCTACTTTCCAATGAGTCTGGTCTTGCATCTGAATTCCTTCAGTTGAGAAAGTTATGGTTAAAATGCTGACCATATGTCTGATTTTTCTTATCAAACCAGTTCAAAAAGACTTTAACTCCAATCCTCTTGGACTTGAACTTGATCTTCTCCTTACTGAGCATTCTTCAGCTTCCATCGATACTTGAGCTTCTCTTGCATATCTTCTATATTCAGAAAAAGCTCCATGAGGAAGTGAACGTCCTTTAGGCTAGACCTATTCAGAACTTCGTTAAGGCTTGGCTGAGCTTCTTCATCTTCACTCAGCAGAATTTCTCCTCTAAAATTTCAGTTCTTCTTGAATCTGTCGAAGAGCTTTGATTATCCTTAGATTTACATTTAGGCTCCCCTTGCTCTTGCGGACATACTTTACGTAGTCCACTCTTTAAAATCCATTATCTTCAAGAACTTCATTTTTCAATCTTCAAATCCTTATTATTTCTTGAGAGCACTTGAGCTTTTAATCTTGACACTCGACTTGGACTTCTTCAGCTTGAAGCATCACTACTACAATAATGCTAAAAGATCTCACTGACAAAATTTAAAAGGTCTTGGTTTTTGTAAAACCATGAATGATAAATTAAAAAAAAATTATCTCGATTTTACCATTTAATCAAGATAAATATGTATTTTTAGTCTCGGTTCTTATAAAACCGAGGCTAAAAATACAGTACTTTACATCTCGATTATAAGAAAATCCAGATGTTTATTCAATTTTTTCAGTAACTTGCGCGTCCACCCGATTATCCGACCCGTGCCCAATTACCCGACCCGCGTACGTTAAAAAACAGAAACCCTGAATCAATTTCTTCTTCTTCGGTGGTGGGTCAGTTTCTTCTTCTTCGGTCGTTCCTCAATCGTTCCTTCTCTACTCCTCCACTGACCGCTTCTATCATCGCACGACAAACAAGGAAGCTTCAGGCGATTCGATCTACCTCAAAGATCGCTTAGTGGTTCGACCACCATTCGACCGTCGTCCTCTCCCAGAATATCGTCTCTTCTTTCACCGACGACTGAAGACAAGGTCAGATTCATCTTTGTTTGTGTTATTTTATTTTCTTGGTTTTGTTTTTGCTCATATTGGTTGTTCTACCCCTGTTTTTGCTGGTATTCTCTTTTGTCATTACTTCGTTCATTTTTAGGGCTTCGATTTTTTTGAATGATTTTTTAGAGCTTCTGATGGGTCTACATTACCGATTGAAGGTTCGAGTTTTCTCCTTCTTCTCTCATCGCAATTCCTGATTTATGTTTTGCGTAGGTTGTATTCTTTGTTTGTTCCGTGGTGGCGCCTTAGAGGGTGGAGGTGAAGCCAGAATAGGGGGTTTTAACATGTGGTGGTGCCAGTGCAAATTAGTCCATGGAATGGAGGATCAGACTAATAGGCCAGAGCCTGTTTGGGTATCTGAAATGTGTGATAGATTTGGTGAAGATTAGTTTCCAATCTTCATTATTAACTTCTATTGTAATTGTAATGTTCTTCCGGATTGATATATTCGTACCTAAATGTTGGACATATTTGGTGAAGATCAGTATCTAATTTTCATTATTAACTTCTCTTGTAATTGTAATGTTTCTTTCGGATTGATGCATTCATATCCAAATGTCACATGCATATTATCTACATAAACACAAAAAGGTTGAAACAATGGTCTATCGTGCTCCTTGCATTATTCTGAGTTATTAATCATAGTTTATGGTTGGTTCGTTTTGAGCTATGTTGTTTGTAACTTTGTATAATTTGTATATATTGACCTAAATGGATCTGAAATATAAAGAACTGTGTACTTTGCTCCAGAATGTTCCATAGAACTAATAAGCTCAGACAAATTTGACCTGCATGTTTGGTCAAACTTTTCAGTTTACATAAAAAATTCAGGTAAAATGACCTTTTCAGATTACATGCTACAACCCTCAAAGAGTTAAACAAATTATCTTGCCTAATGTGAACATGTCCTGAGTCAAATAAGATATTCTGAAATCTGAAATAACATACTTTCAGAATGTGGGCTTCCTTGGCAGAATACAACCAAATCTGTTTGCCCCTTCAATCTCTTTTCCATCCTTGAAAGCAAATAGTCCTACTCATTTTTCATTGTGAGAAGATAGCATTAAATTCTCCAAACTTCCACAACAACTTTTCATTGTGAGAAGACAACAAATTTTCTGGTTTGGAAATTATGGCCACAAGTTTTGGCAAACTCTGAAATCAATGAACTTTCCACAGCCTCTTCCTCCACCGATACATATAGACTGATATTTAAAATCTTGACTATATCATCTTTGCCTAATATTTGAATTGGGTAGATGCAGTTCTTCTAATTTGTATCTTCTGGGTTTCGTTGATTATTATAAACCAATTCCACTTAATGTACATGGAGCTCCCATTGTTGGCAATGGAGCCACCACTGAAGTGGGGAGGAGGAGGAGCGGGAGTGCCAAAGGCAGTAGCTGCACAAAAGCAAGTCATTGGAGAATGGTTGTCAAGAAAGAAAAATGCCCAAACTCTTACATCAGTCCTCACTACTTGAAGCAAGGTGACTAGATAATGAACTTAATATTTCTCATGGTTTACACTTTAATGTTATCAACTGCTTACTTAAACTTTTCAATCTTGACGAATATCCAATCGGGTGTTAGTAGCTGGTGTGCTAAACATGAGATTTATGACGGAATTTGTGTTTGGTTGAATTTTTTATATGAATTTTTTTGGTATTCTTTACACTTTCTTTTGCATTTGTTTAAACAGGGCATACCTTCTAAATTTATCTTGAGAAACCAAGAAAGCTAAAAGAGTTCAACTAAAAAATAGAAGTTCATAAGACTGATGGTATTCAATTCAAATTTTGCCCAAATGGGATTTTTTAAAGATTAGTTATCTTGGAAATCAAAGAACCAAAAAAATGAAATAAAAAAAGTAAAAACTTAGAAAGAAAACTAGACCAAACACGGGACTAAGTCATTTCGTCAATTTCTTTTGAAATTAGTTAACGATAGCATACTAATTAATCAAAATCAAACGCGAACTCAAATTATTAAAATGCCTAATAAAATCTAGTAGTTACAGGTTGATTAAAATGACTAATTATGGTGTTTGTGTTTTTATGATTCAATCCAACATTGCATGCTACTTACCTCAACAAGCCAGAGTAGGTTTTTTACGTCGATGCCAGAGATATCTACAACAAGCTAACCGTGGTTGAATACATAGAAGACATATACAAGTTCTATAAGCTAGTTGAGGTAAGTAGGTGGTGTATAATCATCAATCATTAGGTTTGAATCTCCTTTCCATCATTGCATAGCTATGACTTTCTCAAAGAGTATTTATAATCATTGATTGAAAAAACATAGGAATGTGCAAAATGAGAATAGATTCCATGACTAATGGAGTTGCAACCAGAGATAAACAAGAGAATTAGAGCAAATCGGGCAGATTAATTGGTAGAAATTCACCACAAATTCAAGTTCACACCCGAGATTCTCTAGCTCACCCTCAACATTGTCGATCCCTTCCTTTGAACATTTTTATCTTGAGGAAGGAGCTCGAGTTAGTGGGCATTGCTGCCATGCTTACGGCCTCCAAATATGAATAAATCTGCCCCCAAGGTATATGAGAAAATATTAATATTTGAAAAAGTATTAAGGTTCATATTTAGACCAGTATAATGATACAAATATATATCGGTCAACATTGTCCTTGATATAGATATATATCGATTGATTTATATATTTGAGCAAGTATAAGAGCTTTGTGTATTAATATATGTAAATATGTTACAAATTTTATTCCTAAAAGTGTACTTTTTGTTTCCATCGAGCTATTATCTCCTGTCGAATAAATCACACTTGGTGATGATGTTGTAAATCGATTTTGTATTTCTCTTTTCTTGATTATATAGATGAAGAATATGGTATATCTTATGGTGGTAGATATTTTTACAGATTTTTTTTGCTTACCTTAGAGTCCTAATTTCTCCTACATCTGCTCCTAATTTGTTTTTATAATTTTTATTATTTGGGTTTTTGCTTTAGATTTTAGATCTACTGCTTTACATCGAAAAAATTGGCAAAGCAAGGAACACTATGGAATCCTACAAAGCTCTCATGGATTCTGCTTAGGAGTGGATTTTGGTTTGAGTGAGGGCTACAATTTTCTCTCGCTTGGTTTAGCATTAGTCTTGTTGGCTTAGCTTTAGTGCTGCTATCCTAGTTTGGGTCTATTGCTTGCCATTCTTTTTAATGGCCCTGGTCTGTTCTCTTAGTGGATGTTTATGGTGGTATGCCCTTAGTTTCTTTTCTTGAATCTCACTCTAGTGAATTGTTGTTGCAGGATTACATGACTCATGGGTCGCAAGGTTTGTTTACACAAGTTGGATTCACTGATTAATCACGGGATGACGCTTGCCAGAGCCACTTGGCATGGCCAATGCTAGCCCACTTCAATCTCAAGTTTCATCTCTCCCTATTATTAGTTGATGGAGACATTATGTAGATGAAATTATAAAAACAGCCTAATATGCCAAGTATATGGATCAATTGATGATTTGTGTATATATGGATTTGACGAAAATAATTTTTTTGTGCACAACACAAATTTCTATTCTCAAATTATATTAGAAGGGTTAGCAGTAGTTGTGGAAGTTTCATTTTCTCTATGATTAATATCATCTATAAGGTCATGTTTGATTGATTTGTATTTTCTTTTCGCATTTTATTGCAATTTGATCAATGAATGAAAATCTTTAGAAGACCAAGTACAAGGACAAGTTGGAACCATCATATAAGGAACATTGCATCCATTTTCTTTGCTGGTTTTTTAAATCTTTTTCTTTTGCCAGTTATTGTCCTTTGGTTGGAGAGGTTGTGCTTGTTTTCATTTCCTAGAACTTATAATTTGGGAACACACTTATGTAATTATATTTAATTATAGGGATATAAAAAATTTATTATAACAAATGATCTCTTTTTGTACTATGAGAAGTTTATTATATCCATTTAAATTAACTTGTAAGTTTTATTATGATTATGGAAATAAAAATGTATTCACTTTTCAAATTTTGTGTATTCAAATTTATAATTTTTTTATAAATGATGATTTTTAGTATTTTTTATCTTAATGTGGTTGTATTATTCATTATCATCTAATTATGTAGGTAGTATAATCATACAAAAAATATTTTTATATAATATTATTTTTTTTAAATTATATTTTTAGTCTCGGTTAAAAATCGAGACTAAAAGTACCCCTCTAGAAAGATCTCGATTAAAAATCAAGATTAAAAGTATCATTTTCTAGAAAGATCTCAGTAAACATCGAGATGGATGGTCTTTACCCAAAAAAAACATCGAGATGGATTATATAAGAGCTCGGTTAAAAACCGAGAGTAAAGATATAAGGTCTCGATTTTAGAGCACTTTTGGTCACAGTTTTTAACCGAGACTAAAAATAACTCATTTTTAGTCTCCGCTCCAAAGGTCTCGGTCAAAGGTCTCGGTTTGAAAACCGAGACCTTTTAGGATTTTTGTAGTAGTGAGATTGAGTTTTAAATCGGACTTGACGTTTTGTTTGAGTTGTGAATGTTTGATATATGGATTTGGTGTTAGAAATTTAACTGTGGGTATGGAAAATTATTGAATCTTGAAATGGTGAACTTTGATAACGGAAAGCGAATATATCAAATGGAATGAAATATGAAAATTAGATTTCGAATATGGAAATTGATAAATGGAAAGGCGGTTGCAGATTAAAGCTTTGACATGAAAATATGTATTTGGAAAGATTAATAAATGAACCCTAAGGGGTTGGCCTGGTGGTCAAGGTCTAGGAATTGGTAGTATGCTCCTATCTAAGCTCTCAGGTTCGAAATTTCTTAGGTGCTATCAATTCTTTGGGATCATGTTCATATGAGGGATTAGTCAAGGTGTACACAAGCTGGTTCAGACACCCTCGACTTTAATTGGGATCCTTGCAAGTGGGCGGTGGGTTTTGTCCCCCAGGGTTTAGTCGAGGTGCGCGCAAACTGGTCCGGACACCCTGGTTATCAAAAAAAAAAATTAATAAATGGGAAAGTAGGATCTTGACTATACTTTCTCATTTTATTCTTATATGTGAAAAAGTGTAGGATCTTAACTACTCTAATTCATTTTAAGTATATGTGTTGGTTTTGGTTACCATTGAAAACTCCAATTTGATCTTGAGAATTATTCTTGAATCTAATTCGGGCTTTGGGGCTAATCTTTGAATGTGAAACTCTAATTGGACACAAAATCTAATTTGGGAATTTGTATAAATTGGACACAAATATAGATAATTGATGTGTTTATGGGAAATTGTGATAATAAATGATGTGTAATAGAATTATGATGGAAATTAAGAAACGTAAAATACATTAGGAAATAATGTGTTGTGAATAAGTTTGATTTAAGAACAAATATTGAAATTTACTTAGGGTTCTAAGAGTGAATTTTAGAGGTTTGAGGCTTGTTATAAGAAATTGTGTTTGGGTGAAATAATTTTATCTCCCTTGAGTGAAAATTATCAAACTAATTTGGGGAAGATTCGACTATAAATGAGAATTTGGGTGAATTCATACAAATTGGGGACTTTGTCTAAATTTACTATTGATGTGAATTAAGTGATGAGCTTCATGTGAAATTATAATGACCAATTATATATGTTAAAGTTTTATGAAACCTTTTGGACAACTCATATATAAAGTGATATTTCGACTTGATTATGAAAGGTTGAACCACAGAGAAATACGGAATATATATTTGGTAAATTATTGCGTAGAGAAAAGTATGAAGCTTTGTAGGAAAATTGAAAAATGTTGATAAGAGGGAATTGTGTTTGTAGTTGTATGGATATGGGAATTGGTAAATGGGAAAATGGTAAGTTTTATGCGATACTTTAAATTCAATACAAGAAAATAAGGGTGAAATAAATAATGGAAAACTTAAGTTGGAACAATTGATGTATATAACTAAATAGTAAGATTCTAAATTAGAATTGAATAATGTGAACATGTGATAATTATGGTTGTGTTTGATTGTACATGGATTTCATATGGAAAAATGAATGTTATAGTAAAAATATAAAATTTGATGTGAAGTTGTAATGATGAATAGTATAAGATGTGAATATATATTAGGTTTTGAGAATCCTTGAAAGAGTAAACTAAAGACTAAATGTAAGAATTGAGAAAAGCTAATAAAATTGGCAATTTAACTTGAAATATGGGATATGAGTATATAGTGTAGAGTTGTTATGAGAGTGTGTTGTGAAAGCTTGTTTGAAATTGGTTAACACACTCGTTGACATGGTTAAGAATGTTAAATGTGAATTTGAGAGCAATTTACATAAGATACTTGACGTATGAATCTAACGATTGGTAAATGGATAATTAGTAAAAATATGAGCATGATATTGTGAATTTGTAATGGACTTAAATTATGTTATAAAGAATATTTGTAAATGATGATTGATATTGAAAATGTGGTCATGATTGTGGAATTAAAAGCTTGTTTATAGATGTTTTGATATTTGTTACGAATAATGGATCACGAACGTAAAATTATAAGACAGGGATAACTTGTTGATGTTATATTAAAAATGGACTCTTGTACATAGAAATGTGATAATGAACGTGGAAATGAAATAGATATATATTATGAATGTATGGATCGTGTGTGATTGTATTCACCTTTGGAAATTGATAACATGAAGCCAATTTTGAAATAGAAAAAGATCCATATATACATGTGAAAGTGTGGACTTTGAGAAAAGGTGGCATGTAGCCAATGTTATATATAGGGGCATGCAATGTCCTTCGGTGAAAGTCCGTAAAAGAATCGTGGGCATGAAGCCATGTTTATGGGTACTGAGCCACTATTGAGATCTCGTTACATAGGGGCATGCGCGCGGTATCCTTTAGTGAAAGTTCGTAAAGGAATGATAGGGGCATATGGTGTCCTTCGGTAGTAGTCCACAAAAGGATAAAGTTGGGGCATATGGTGTCCTTCGGTGGTAGTTTGTAAAGGATAAGGTTGGGGCACAGGGTGTCCTTTGATGATAGTTCGTAAAGGAAAAGGTTGGGGAACATGGTGTCCTTCGGTGATATTTTATAAAGGAATTGTAGCCTGTGTGACATATTATTACCATGTGTTGGATATTATAACCTGTGTGACATATGACTACCTTGTGTGGGATATTATAGCTTGTGTGATATATGGTTTATGAAATCGAAATAGCAATGATTAAAACCACCAGAAATAAAATGACAAGGGTTTAGAAATAGTTCCGTGGTAATATTATGGAATATGTAAAATTGTAAAAGATGAACTTTTCTTAATTATGCTATGGATGTATTGTTAGCCTAAAGGTCTTTTAATCAAGTCTTATTTTGATTTTAATCATAACAACACATTGATTCGTTGTTACTAATATTTGCTTTGATGTGAGAAAGCCTTTTCAAGAGTTAGTCAAGAAAATTTATAGCAAAAAGTTAACCTTGAAGAGCTTTGGGTGATGTAAAAAGGGGCATCATCTTTTTATTGCTTGAAGTACAAGAAGAAGAAGAAGAAGAAATTAAAAGGATTGAAAGATTGAAGAGAAAAACTCTCGAATACAAAGGAAGCCACGTCGCGCATTACCATGCAAAATCTCTTTGACGGCGAGCTTATGATATGTCGCAGAAGTTGATACAACAAAGGTTTAAAGGATTTGTTTTATGACTTATGTACATTCACTTTTATTCATTGGATATATATTTTAAAGCTCATAGGATTCCTAAACAAACTTTAAAATGTTTTTCCAAAAAGCTAACGTGTTAAAAATCTTTTTGAAAAACTATTTTTATGGTTTTTAAGGAAACCAGTCAACTAATGTTTCTTCCAGTCGACTGAAAGGGTATGTCAAACAAAAGTTGGTTTTCAAAACAGCTCAGTTGACTAAATTGTACATTTAGTCGACTGAAGCCTTGGTTCAGTCGACTAAGTTATTGATTCAGTTGACTGAATAGTCTAAAATTTGTATTTTTCAGCACACCGGCTAGTTTGACATTATCATACTTAGCCCAACGGCTAGTTGATGATTGAGGCCTATAAATAGAACCTTTGAGCTCTGGTTTTATTGATTCAAAACCTTTCAATTCTTCTCTCTATTACTTACTTATTGTTCTTCAAATTCTCTAGCTTTTCAATCAAATTTGTGAGGGAAAAAGATCAATTAGATATCTCTTTTGATCTTCATTTTTCATATTCTTTGAGAGTGAATTAGAACTTTCATTGTTGTACTTATTGGCTGTGTTTTAGAGCTTTCATTGTACATCTTTTTCCATTCAATTGTACTTGAGAAGGTGCTTCTCAAAAAGGGTTCGTGTACTTGAGAAAGGTTAATTCTCAAGGAGAGACTACTTCGCTTAGACTAAGGAGAGAGACTACTCCGCCTAGACTAAGGAGAGAGGCTACTCTGCCTAGACTAAGGAAAGAGGTTTCTCCGCCTAGGCTAAGGAGCGATAGTGAAAATCCTCATAGCGGTTAGCTTGAGGTAAGGACGTAGGCTGTTGCGCCGAACATTGTAAATCTTTGTGTTATCTCTCTTACTTTTCTCCTTACTTGCTTTACTTACTTATTGTACATCACAACTTTTTAGAATACTTGAATTGAATTAAATATTTTTTTAAAATCCAATTCACCCCCCCCCCCCCCCCCCCTCTTGGGATCACACACTTACTATCATGTATTAATTTTCATGCATTTGCATCATCCTCTTCACATATTATTATCATTTGCATCATCCTCTTCACATATTATTATTATGAATTGTTTTAGTTATTATCCTACTTTAGGGTCAGCCCAGTTGCTTAACATGTTTTTCAGGAAGCAAAGAGAAGGATAAGGAAGGTTGAAGCTGTGCAAGCGTATTTCTTAAGTTTCTTGTCTTTGTAGTTTTGAACCATGTATGTATAAATTGTATTTCTTAGAGAAAGGTTTGGTAGTAAGAAACTGTAGTTGTTGTAAATAAACTTATGCTGGTACATGGATTGCTTGCATGTGAGACACGAGGTGGTAAAAAGGTAAGTATGGTTTAAGTTTTAGTATTATTTCGTATTTATTGTTTAAAGTAATTTGGATGCCGTGGAATAGCTTTGTGGTATTGTTGGGTTGGTATTTTTATATTTTGTTCACATATTGATTTGGAAATAGTTCGAAAAATAGAGGGGGACTCTGTCGAAATTTCTAAAAAAAAAAGAGTTAGAATATTTTCTGTGAGAAGCTTCTAAAATAAAGATTGTTTAAAGTAAAAAAAATAAGTTTTAAATAATTAAATTGTTCTAAAGTGAAATAAGTTTTAAATAATTAAATTGTTTAGTTTATTAGTTAAAGTTCGGGATGTGATAAGAACCATGTTTAGGTTGGACTCGATGTGTGTGTTGTTAGAATAGTATACTTAAAAGCCATGTTTTTATATATTTATTATCCAGGATCCCGACATATTAATGAGAATTCTATTGAGATGTTATGCATATTAGGATTCATATTTATTCTGTATGATGTATGTATGCATTGTCCGTATATACTGTCCAGTATTTGACTCGTCGCATGAAGC
>JAULLE010239686.1:0-11831 GCA_035668155.1 Sarracenia purpurea
CAACTACGACGAGGACCCTCTTGTGCACTCGTGATAGGTGGTGTCTCACTCTGCGCATCAGGTATAATATCTGTTTATACCATATTTTTTGTCCTAACCTCTTCTAGAACAACTTGTGGCCGGGGTTTGTGATTTATTACATAATCCTCTTCCAAGAATCTAGCATTTGTGCTAACAAATACCTGCTGACTCTTAAGATTACAAAATAAACCACCCTTGGTTCCTTTGGGGTACCCTATAAAGAAATAGACTATCGTCTTCGGTTCCACCATATTTGTATCTTCCACCAGCACATGTGACGGACAACGCCATATCCGGAATTGTTTAAGACTTGGCTTACGCCCAGTCCACAATTCCAAAGGAGTACCATGAACTGCCTTAGTAGGCACCAAATTCAGAATATATGTCGCCGTCTCTAATGCAAACCCCAAAAACGAATATGGAAAATCCGAGTAACTCATCGTAGACCTTACCATCTCCTTAAGGGACATATTTCTCCTTTCCGCTACACCATTTTTCTGGGGCATCCCCAGTGCTGACAACTAGGATGTAATCTCATGTTCTGATAAGTAGTCCCTGAACTCCCCAATAAGGTATTCCCCACCATGATCAGATCGTAGGGTTTTGATACTTTTACCTATCTACTTCTCCACTTCTGGCTTAAACCATTTGAATTTCTCAAAGGTTTCAGACTTACGATGAAGCATGTAAATGTATCTATACCTAGAGTAATCGTCAATAAAAGTGACGAAGTACTCATATCCACCTCTTGCCTGGATGTTCATGAGACCACATACATTAGAATAAACCAACTCCAACACCTCTTTGGCTCTAACTCCCTTGGCCGTAAACGGCCTCTTAGTCATCTTACCCTCTAAACAGGATTCGTAGACCGGAAGTTCCTCCACTTCTAATGAACTCAAATGTCCATCTTCTACTAGTATTTGTATCCTTTTTAGATTAACATGACCTAGACGAAGGTTCCAAAGAAGTGTTTGGTTCAAGGAAGAAACTTTTCCTTTTAGTGGTAACATATGTAAATTATTCGCCTCATTATTATTAACAGTGTGAATAATATGATGCAATATATAAAGAGCATTTTCCAATGTACCATGACGGATAAATTGTTTTCCAACCAAAATATTGCAATAATATTTATTAAATGAAACCAAATATCCACCATTCCCTAAACAGAAAACCGAAACTAAGTTCCACCTAATTTTAGGTACATACAAAATGTTCCTTAAAATTAAACTCTTATTCCTACTAAAATAAAGAACCATATCTCCAACTAGTGTAGCAGAGACCTGGATTTATTCCCCACCTACAGATATATCTTGCCATCTCTAAGCAGCCTGATCACCTGGAACCCATGCAAAGAGTTGCATACATGATTAGTGGCTCCCGTATCAACACACCAGGTTCCAGTAAATACAATCGCTAAACATGATTCAACTACAAAAGAGAAAGTAATACCTGCAGCTTCCTTATTCTTACGGTCGGGATAGTCTCTCTTCTAGTGACCCGATTTCAAATAATAAAAGAACTTACCCAGAGGTGCCTTATTTTTGACTTGGTAATTGATGGCTTAGCCTTGCCAACCGTCTTAGCATTTATCTATTGCTGACCTTTCTTCTTCCTCTTTCCACCTTTCAGCTTAGAAGATGAAACCTTTTTAGTAACAAATTCCTGGGATGACTTGCGGATGACACCTTCCACTGCCTGGAGTTCTTTCAATAATTCCGCCAGGGAAAAATTAAGTTTGTTCATTGTATAGTTAAGGTGGAATTGATTAAAGGACTCCAGCAAAGACTAGAGCACCATATCAATCTGGGATTCCCCATCGATCTCGGCTCCAAGGAACTCCAACTCGTTAAGAAGATCGATCATCTTCACAACATGGTCCCTCACAGGTGTACACTTAACCATAGTCGTGTTCATGAGAGCCTTCATGGACACCTGCCTTGTTTCCCTACCTTGCTCACCAAACATTTCTGTGAGGTTTAGCATGATATCAACTGCAGATCCCATGGACTGATGCTGGCTTCGCAACACGTCCAACATAGAAGCCAGCATGTATTAAGTTGCCATCCGATTAGCCTTCTTCCATAACTCATAATAACGAGCATCCAATTCTGGAGTCCCATTATTTGGAGCAGGAGGACAAGGTTCAGTGAGCACGAACTTATAATCGTCAGAAGTCAACACTATATCGAGATTTCGTTTCCATGTGAGAAAATTTGGTCTAGTTAACTTGTGTTCTTTGAGAATCACCCCAAGTGGATTAAATGATCCTAGATTAAATCCTGAGAAACAAAAGAGAAAAATTTTTAATTCCTTTGAAAAATTTAGGGTCCCTCAATCTTTTAATATTAAAAGAATTACTGGAAACCCGAAGCCTTTGTGATTAAGCAGGCCACGTAGTGTGGACGTCTACTAATCAATCCATGTCCGGATAGACATGCCAGTCTATTAATCGTTCTTAGAAAATATCACAACAAAAACAATCCGTCCAGAGTCACATCAACTAATCAGACCACGTAGTGTGGACGTCTAACCAGTTAACGAACCAAGGACTAACATGTTTTTATTTCCAAATATATTCTAAGTCATTAAACGGCCAATTTCTTTGGTCCTCGCAAATAAAAACAAGGACTCCTTATGGAGGATATTTTTATGCACCGGTTAAGTGTATGACCATCTCGCCTAATTTGAAAATCATGTGTCAAAGTCCCGAGCCCGGTGTGTGCGAGCCCAAATTTGCACTACATTTCGAACTAACCCTAGCCAGGGGTTCGTTCCAGAGATACCATAATTTTAACCCTTCCATTGGGGAGACCGAAATCGAAGCCGGCACGCGAGTTAAAATTACATTTCCAACGAATGTGTGACGGAGACCGTAGAATTTATCCGTGAATAAATCTTCTCCCACTTAATATTTTTAAAAAATGAGGGTTCTACCTCTTTGTTTATTTTAAAAATTAAACACATTTTAATTATCTGATTAAAATAAAATATGGCCTTAATCAATTAAAATCCCATGTTTAGTTTCATTAAAATAAACAAAATGTTTACTTATTTGATTTTGCGAAAAGAAATTAATTACCTAGTTTTTCAAAAACATTAATTAATTATCTACTTATCCCAAAAATAAATAACTTTAATTGTCCACTTATTTTCCATTTTAAAAAATTGCTTGGATTAATTATTTTATTAAAAACCATTTTCCTAATATTCCTAGATTTGTAAAAATCATACATCAAAGGAAAATAAAATAAAATAAAATAAAAAATCCATTCACGTAATTAATTAAAACAAATAAATAAACAACTAAACATAACGAAAAAATAAAATAAATAATATAAGCCGTTAAGATCTGATCTGTTGATTTAATCCTTTTAATCCAACGATCTTGAATTAAGGATTAAATCACTAGGGTTACCAAAACCCTAATCGAGCCGTCAAAAAGCTCGATGTACCGCTTTAGCCCCTGGAGTGCCGCCATAGCATTGGATCACCACTAGGTCACCGGAAAAAGGCAAAACTGAAGCCAAATAGCCCCTGTCGAGTCACTACCCAGCCGCTACCAGAGTGTTGCATAGTCCCCACACACGCCACGCCCGCCCGTCATAGTCGTGCGCGTGCTATGCGCGCATGTTCTAACTCAGTCGACTGAGTCCGCGACACAATCGACTATGTTGCGACTCATTCGACTGAATGTCGCCTCAGTCAACTCTGTTGCGCGCCAGTGCACCTGTTTGCCGCATATTCCGTGCACTGTTCCTGCACGCCTCGCGCACAGATGCTTCTTTTGTCCTGCATCAATGACGTCATGCCGCCGTCACCATGGTTGCACCTCGTCTCACGATCCGATTTTTTGGTGTCCCGATATACAAAATACATCTAAAAAACTACTTGCATGAAATATTAAATTTTACATTGCAAAAACCTATGCTCCACGTAGGAGGCGTACAAAAACCTAATCCCGATTTAAAAATCGTCAGGATACTTTCGGTTATGCAAATAAAATTAAAACCAATCACACAATGACTGGATCGTAAACTCTAAAAGCTGCAAAACCAAGGTTTTCACATAGGCTTTTCATGAAAAATGCATGACCGTCTCTGATACCACTGTTAGAGTCGGTGCTGCGAAAGTTTTCAGAAATCATTTTTAGGATCGATTACGGGGCCGTAAAAATCGTAATCTTTGCATTTTTTATGAAAAAGCAATAACAACTATCTATATAGGATGGAAATATACCAAATGAAATTCGTTGTAGAATTTCTAGATCCAAGTGTTGAGGCAAGACCACCCCACGATCTTCTCACGTATATCCCGGATGCGCTACAACCACCATGGCGTGTGGGCACCGTATCCATTCGACGCTCCTTCTCGTTCTTGGTTTGTTATCACACACCAATCCTCAAACTTGTAAAAATGTGCAAGGGGGTGAGAGGAGGGCCGATGACTCGGGTGAATTATGGCACCAAAAAAATTCTTGTATATTATATGCATTTCCTTTTATGATATATCTCCATGTATATATATTTACAGATACATATATCTCTTCCAAATATATTATACACTATATATACATAGAATAATATACATAAAATACCATAGGGTGGCTCTACATGAAGGGAAGGAGAGAGAGAGAGAGAGAGAGAGAGAGAGAGAGAATCTAAATCTTCTCCTAAAATTTCTCCACCAAATATTATCTTACCTTTTCCTTGGTTTCCAAGATATACAAAGCATATCCTTAAGATAATAATTAGATAAAAATATTCCCTAGGGATGGCCACCTTGGGATAAAATCCCTAGGTGTGCCAAATACCAAAAACGCCCCTGATTATTCAATTTAATACCCCAACCGTCCCGACAAAAAATCCGACAATCGAATTAAATTAAATAATTACCGAAACTAACAAGAAATACTATGCGCATATAATCGGGCTACGTGAGGGATCATGAGGAAGTATAGGACTTAGGCTAATCGTATGAGAAAATCGGATATCCCTAACTCAATTCCCAAGTAAGATCATTTCTTAAACGAACCATGACTTATTCTACTAATGGTCTTGACTGAACTCCCGGCCCTTAACTCGATTTGTAGTCTCCCCACATTTAAGATATGGATTCCCAAAAATCAACTTAGGTTACTGACAACCCGATTCGATAATCCTCTTTTCCTCGCACTTGTACAACTTAACTTATTGAGTATGCCGGGTCATCCGATTCACTATACAGGTTTGGCGTAGTCAAACTTATAAGCATAGCACACGAGGGGGAACTCCTCAAGCTAAGTCGAGCGTGGTTTCCATCAGTTGATTATCAACCATCGATCAAATAAAGAAAGAACCCAGCCCACCGGTCATATTGATCTCAATATCAAAATCTCAGTCATTGGTGACTCAAAGTACTGCGCATCATCCGAACATGATTCGATCAATCACGTCAGGATTAAGAGTACATGCAATCCATGATAATATAGGATGTGGATCAACTCATATAGTAAGTATAGAATTGATCATCCTAATGAACCTGCACAATACACTCCTAGTGTACTAACACATCGAGCTCAACCATAAAATTCTAATACCGGAATTCGATCCGTTCGACCTAGCCAAGATCAGCTAATATAAGGATGTTCTATAACCATACCAAATAATTGTCCAGATCCATTACGGTTGTGAGCCCACTTGTATATTTGTTAGAACCTTTGACCCGATTTTCCTCGCTTAATGCGACGAGTCAAATGCTAGACAAAAATATACTGACTATGCATTCACACATCATACAAGTAATAAAGATAAAATAGTAAATGCAAACCTTCTCAATCGTTTCTCATTAATATTCCAGGGATCCTAGATAATAAAATACATAAAAGCATGGCTTTTAAGTATATTATCCTAACAGCTTAAGTCCATTCGGATTCTCTTATCCATTGCTACAAATTTCCACTATGAGATTTGGCAAATGGACATCAAGACGGTATTCCTTAACGGAAGTCTTGATGAGAGCATCTATATGATGTAGCCAGACGGGTTCAGAGCAAAGGGCCAGAAGAACATGTAGTGCAAGCTTAAGAGATCCATTTATAGACTTAAGCAAGCATCGAGACCTTAGAATACTCGATTTGACTAGGCGATCAAAAGCTTCGGCTTCGATTAGTGTCCTGTCGAATATTATGTGTACTGGAAGCGCGATGGAAACAAGGTGGTATTTTTATTCATATATGTCGATGACATTCTCCTATCGGAAATCATGTGGAGTTGTTATTATCGGTAAAGGTATAACTATCAAGTCAATTTGACATGAAAAACTTAGGAGAAGCAGGCCAAATCCTTAGAAACAATCTCATTCGAGATCAATCATGGAGGATGTTGGGCTTTTCCCAAGCCCGTTATATTGACTTGATAGTTGCTCGTTTTGGCATGGAAAATCCCAAGAAAGAACTTCTTCCTTTTAGACATGGAATTACTCTATCTAGGGATCAGTATCCTAGATCACCTCAAGAGATAGAGAGGATGAGAGGCATTCCTTATGCTTCGGCGGTGAAAAGTCTCATGTATGCCATACTCGGTACTAGACTGGATATCTATTATGCCGTTAGCATGGTAAACAGATATCAGTCTAATCCAGGGAAAGAGTATTGGACTGCGGTCAAAAATATACTCAAGTACCTGAAAAGGACTAGAGAGTATATGTTGGTGTACTAGGCTGATAGTCTTGTATACCTTGGGTACTGATGGGCACTCAAAGTGACGATTTAGACCCGTTAATTTACACTAAGTTAGTTTCGCTATATTATTTAATATGTGTTTTTGTAGTATTTTTGAGCTTAAGACATGTATTGGAGGAGTGACACAAAACAGCAACAAAACAGTAATTTTAACAACAAATAAGATGCAACCAAACGAAGACCAACAAAACAATACAAACTGTCTAGACGCTATAAGACAACCATCCGGACACTCATGACGTCGACGGTCGCGACGCCATCACGCTGACCGTCACAATGCCATCACGTCGATCGTCTCGACGCTCATGATGCCGACCATCGCGATGCTCACTACCTTGGCATCTATGTAATTTCCATCCGGACGGCTGTGCATATCGTCCGGATGCTCCTTGCCTAGTGGCCAATCAGATTGCAATGAAAACACTATAAATAGGCCTCTATACCTCAACATTTCATCATCTCTCATTCTCATATCTATCATAGTGACGAAAGTCACCATCCTCTGCTCTCTGGCCCTGGCCAAGTCACCTTTGGAAGGTCTGAGCCTCACCGAGGAGCTCTCGATGACGATCGACATCAACTTGACGATGGAGCCCTGCCCAACCATGAGTGGCTAAGTTCCTGCCACCGCCTCAGGTGATGATAAAGCCCGAACATAGTAATTTAGGAGTAGATTAGTTCTTTATTTTATTTATACTATGTAATCATATTGTTATGCAACAACTATTTTTAATCCATTTGTTGGATAATTTCTAATTAATTTAATTCCCATTTAAGCTTTTTGTGATTGCACTAAATGAGTGTTGTGTAACTGTGCTTACTGTTCGAATACACAAATTTAAGATAGGCTATGCCATGGATAAGACGGACCGTACTCTAGACGGGTCGTGCTAGAATCCTAGATAGTCTATGTCATATTTGTGATTCGGAATTTTGATAGTAGAACTTAAGATATTTTATACTTCTGATAGAATATGCCTTGTTGAAATTAAAATATACTTTTTGAGTATCCATATCGGGCTTGTCACGATAGGATTTAATCTGATAAAAAGTGAGATAAAATAGGAATTATTTCGAAACTAGATGACTAAGTGGCAGTGGATTTTGAACTTGAGGTGGAACTTTTCTCACTTATTTACTTTTCATTACTAAAAATCATTTGTTTCCAAAATCTAAGATTTACTTATTTTCTTTCTAGATTAAATAATTTAAATAAAATTCTTTTTCTTAACAAAATAGCTTTTTTTCTCGTGGGACAACCCTGGACTTACTGCTATCTACCAAGTTAGTAGTAGATCTTGATAAAATACAAAAATAAACTAGTTACGCGTGATTAACGACTAAGCGAGCATAAACCAGTTTTTGGCACCGTTGCCGGGGACTAGACACCTTTTTTTTGAATTTTTTTTTTGAAAATTTTTTCGTTTAAATTATTTGATTTGTTTTTATTTTTAGCCCGAGTTTTTAAAATTTTTTAATTTTCTGCAAAAAAAACTCATAGAATTATAAATTCTGGAACCCGTCCAGTCCGGACGGTACCCTTAGCTATCTGGATGCTAACCTACATATACCGTCTGGACTCTCTTCCCTTTACGTCCGAACGCTATTAAAAAAAATTACTGTTTCTTGCTTATTTCAGTACTTGTATTGTATGCTTGGTCACCGCTCTTTGCTTTATGGCTTAGCACCTTTTGATCCCGAAATAGAAAGAACCCTTCGCAAACCTACACCCAAACGCTTTTCCCCAATCTCCCGTACTTTTTCACACACTCATCATGGCCGACGGAAATAACCCTCTAGATATTCCTCATACAAACCAACAAAATGATCATGCTAACCTGGGTGATTAACCGCTTAAGGCGCTGATGGAATATTACATTCCAACAGCTTACTAGACTTCAACCTACCAAGTACCACCCAATGTCAGGATTGGTAATTATGAGATCAGACCTAATCTCTTACAATTACTGCCCCTATTTCACGGGCTTTGTAATGAGGACCTCTATAAACACATAGACGAATTCTTAGATATTTGTACCACATTGATACTCAACAACTTGACCGAGGAAGCATTACACATGAAGTTGTTCCCATTCTCCCTTCGCGTCAAAGTCAAGCATTGACTTATGTCCCTTGAACCGAACACGATAACAACATAGGCTAAACTTCAGCAAGAATTCCTTCGGAAGTTCTTTCCAATCGGCAAGACAAACCAGATTCGTCGAGCTATCACTAGCTTCACCTAGCAAGAAGGAGAAACTTTTCATAAAACATGGGAGCGTCCCAAGGAACTTATTAGGAGCTGCCCCCATCATCAAGTCCTGAAGTGGCAACTGTTGCCCCAATATGGTCAAGCATTGAGCGAGAACTCACAGCATCAAGCCTTAGTCTCACGCACAGACATGACTGTAACACAGAAGACTCGAGGACTTTACGAGGTTAACCAAAATGTAGATCTTACAACCCAAGTAAAGTCCCTAACCGAGAAGTTAGACATGCTGTTGACAACTGGTCTTCCTATAACTCAGCCACCACCTTCAAACCTTCAAGACATCTGTGCATTGTCCGCTAGCCCAACCCACTATGTCACCGAATGTCCAACAGCCGACCAATTTCCCGACTTCATTCAAGAGTAAGTCAACCCTACTCAAGGATTTCCCCAACCAGGAAACAACCCTTACTCAATTACCTATAATCCTGGTTGGAGGAATCATCCGAACTTTAGTTGGCAAAACTAGCAACTTGGCCCACCACAAGCTTAGGCGCCAAGGCCCTCATTTAATTCTTTCAACCAACAGGCTTACTGACCCCCTCCACAGCAATCATCTATTCCAAATCCAAGAACCCCAGGCTTTAAGGAGACCGTGTTGAAAGCCTTAAAAGGTGTAGACTCCAAAACCCAGCTTTTAAACACCAACACTCAAGCCATAGCCAAGCTAGAGACCCAAGTCGGACAGATAACTACATCTCTTAACCACCGAGAGGATGGTAAACTGCCGCGTCGGCCAGTAGCTAACCCGAAAGGCCAGTACGTCATTGATAGCAACCCCAGCAACAGTGGAGTCTACCATGAGCAGGCTCAGGTTGTTAATTGAGAAGTGGCCGAGAAAAAGACATCTGGCCTCCACCATCTCATGCTCAAACACCGCTATCAACAGACACCCCTATTATAGTAGAGTCACCTGATGACTCCGAAGACAGTAATAGGACCCAAACAGCATCTAATGCCGCACTGGCCGATGTATTCAAGGAAGCATTAAGAGCACCTATGGCAGTTTCAAAAGAGCCGGAGGCACCATTCCCATCATGCCTAAATGAACCAAGAGCCCAGTGCTAGAAGGGGCCTCCAATATCTGATGCGTTTGAACTCTTCCAATAAGTTAAGATCAATTTACCCATTCTTGACACAATCCAACACGTCCCATCATACGCTAAGTTTTTAAAAGACTTACGCACTTAAAAGTATAGAACTCAGACGACTTCCCCCAAGAAAGTGCTTTTAACTAAGAACGTTAACTCCGTACTCAGCTATGATTTGGTACCCAAGATGAAAGACCCAGGGATACCTACCATTCCATGTATCATTGATGATCACCAGATCGATCGAGCACTATTAGATCTTGAAGCTAGCGTGAAGTAATTCGGCCTAGGTGAGCTTAAACCAACACCCGTTACCTTACCGCTAGCTGATAGGTCTGTCAATATACTGCTAGGCATCATTGAAGATGTCCTTGTTAAGGACAACAAGTTTCTCTTCCCAATTGACTTCATTATACTTGACACGGAGCCAGACTTAAATACAGAGAGAAAAACCCCAATAATTCTTGGATGCCCCTTTCTGGCCAAAGCTAACACATGTATTAACTACCGAACTAGGGTGATAAACGTCTTGTTTGGAAACATTAAGCTTAGGCTTAATGTGTTTCATGCTGCCCATCAATCTTTAATGGAAGTCGATTGCTTCGCAATAGACAGAATAGATGAAGCAACACAACAAGCTCTCCCTGCCATGTTCTTAAATGATCCCTTTGAAGCCTACCTAACATACTTCAGGGAAGACACCTAGAGCTTGACCCATACATCAGTGAAGCGAATACAGATCAAGAAAATGCAAGTTATATATACACGCCACCTTGGGTGTCTCGTTTTGAGGATTTGCCTCCTCTGTCGTCTACCCCATCCATCCCATCCTTAGAAGCTCTACCTACCCTTGAGCTGAAGCCACTCCCGAGCTGACTCAAGTACATATTCTTAGTTCCCAACAAGAGATGCAACAACATATAAAACAAAATATGAAAGAAGTAGTCAAAACGAAGTTGTAAAACTTCTCGATACAGAAATCATCTACCCGATCTCCGATAGTAAATGGGTGAGTCCAACTCAAGTAGTACCAAATAAATCTGGACTCACCGTCATAATCAACGAAAAAGGAGAATCAATCCCAACCCACACCACTACTAGGTGGTGAGTATGCATTGACTGTTAGGATAGTATACTTAAAAGTCATGCTTTTATGTATTTTATTATCCGAGATCCCTGAAATATTAATGAGAATCAATTGAGATGATGTGCATATTCGGTTTCATATTTATTGTATGTATGGTGTATGTATGCACTGTCCGTATATTTTGTCCAGCATTTGACTCGTCGCATGAAGCGGGGAAGATCGGGTCAAAGGTTCTGAAAAATATATAAGTGGGCTCACAACTGCAATGGACCCGGATTATCCATTACCATGTTTGTAGCACATCGTTATATTTACTGATATTGGTTAGGTCAAACGGATCAAATTTCGGTCTTGGAATTTGATGTTCGAGCTCGATGTGTTAGTACACTTGGAGTGTATTGAGCGAGATCAATTGGATGATCAATTATATACTGACTATATGAATTGATCTACATCCTCTATTATCATGTATTGCACGTGCTCTTAATCCCGACGTGATTGATCGAATAATGTTCAGATAATGCTCAGTACTTTGAGTCACTAATAGCTGAGATTTCTATAGCGAGATCAATATGACCAGTGGGTTGGGTGCTAATGTTATTCATTCAATGGTTGAAAATCGGCTGATGGAAACCACGC
>JAULLE010240789.1:0-18215 GCA_035668155.1 Sarracenia purpurea
CATCACCCACCCGACACTGAGTGTCATAATCCGACGTAGGCCGCCACCCACCCGACACCGAGTGTCGTAAACCAACGTAGGGAGTTACCCGCCCAATGATTCGGGACTAATAAGCCTTAGAACCTTTTTTGAATCACAAGTTTAGTTTCAAAGAAAAAGGTTAGATTCTCAAAATAAAAGTTGTGATTTGACACCCGTTCGGCTAACCGGGACTTGCCTGCAAATACCATTTTAGGACTCTAAAGTCCAACCCTCGTCTAGGGTATTTCCCACATTAACAATATTGCAACAAGTAATATAATGTGAAAACATAACCGACAGTGATACAATCAAACTGTAATATCAATTATGACAATAACCCGCAGTAATATAACCAAACCGTATTGTCAAGCATGGTACATCATATCAACACGCGTATATGGAAACCAAAAGTCCTATAACAGGCACAAGCACATCCATAACCATAATGTTAATGCAACTATCAATGACATAGTGCATCGAATGATATTACGATAACATCTATCAATGATATACATGAAGCAGATGTACATCTCAACCATCACTGATATACAAAGTAGATGCATATCTTATCAACAAACGCATGTACTGCAATTACAAGAATAGAGGCCTAGTCCATAACTATCATGTATTCTATCAAGCTACAATAGCTATAACTCCTAGTATAACATGAACTAGAAGGAATCACAAGGAAATGCATAAAACCACATTCCTATACCACAAGGCTCCCGCCTCACCAGATTACCCACCGTTTAACTTATTTTTTAGGAAAAACCACACAAGGGTCCAAGTTTTCCCAAAACCCCATTATCTACAAATCTCGTGTTGACACATTTTGAGCTACGCAACTCCAAATCAAAATCCGAAAAGATAGAAATGCTCCTAATACCACAAAGATGCATAATAACTAACTACTTTTCGAAAGCCCCTTGTTTGGATAGCCCAAAAATGATAAAAAAAAAACCCCGAAAAACATACTTTTTCGCAAGCATACAACCCATACTAAACCAATAGTTCAAAATTACAATAGATCCTACCTTGTATCCATAGAGGAAGCCCGTAAACCATGCCTCCAGATGTTCCTAAACCATACGAACACCAAAATCAAAAATCGATTTGGTAAAAATGTAAACAAACGCGTATATACTGAGGATCTATAAACAAAAACCATAAAAACTTACCAAACGAGCCTCAACCGAGCTTCCAAGATCCAAGATCCAAAGCTCCAAATCGCCTCTGGTACTCCATAGAAAGTTAGAGAGAGAAAATATTTATTTTTGTCTCAAAAATCACGCCAAACAGCCTTAAATATCTGTTCCGGCCGACGTATAGCGCTCGAGCACTCTTACCACTGCTTGAGCGGTACCTACTGTACTGCTCAGCTCAAAAAGTTAAAAATGGAGACTCGTCCTCAGTCCAAACAACACCAAACTTGGTCAAATACTCGAGAAAAGTATTTTGGATATTTCAAAACAAACGGCGTAATCATCGGATCCCGAATCGTCGATAAACTTTATTTCTTCCAAAACGTTTAACCGGTTCTTCGAAAAAGTTAACGTATGTCGGTTTCAAATTAAAGCTTAAAAACCGAAATGGTCCAAGATTACAGGGTCCAAAGCTTCCCAAAACTTATTAAAAACCTTATACCACAATATAGACCGACCCCGAGGGTTAGGGTCGTTACAACATCCAACGCTTAAAAAGATTTTATCCCCGAAATCATTGCAATTCCCAAGGAAAAGCAATCCTGAAACAACTCGGGAACAAGCCCGAAGATTCCTCAAATCTTCATCAGAAAAGATCCACGGAGAAAGGCAAACCACCTAACAAACCAAATAAACAACCATAACCCAAGAACGACACGGTGCCCTTGATCAAGGACACTTACCAAAACTGCAAACTCTACCCCCAAATAGAACGGTCTCAAACCAGCGCGCTAAAGACTGAACTTCACACCAAATAAAGAATCCAAAGAAGATGATGGATCTTTCTCAACCAACACCTATCCAATCCAAACCATTGTAGCAAACCTTAGCCACACCTAAGCAACGTGTCCAACATGTCACTCACATTCCACCAATGATCACCAGAAGATCAAACGATTCGGTCACTACCCACATTACCGGTCACCAATCTAAAAGTTGACCTCACCAACACTGCCCTAAGAAGTTCTCACCCCAGGCATATCCTCAAGACACCACGACAAAAGATCCTCAAAGGATTCTGGAACACGTACCTCTCTTCCAAAGAAGCTGCCAACACAAACCTCAACACTAAACAATTAGACAGTCTCATTACCATCTTACTACCACCCAAGGTAATCCAAAAGAGACCTTACCGGGCTCAGAACACGGAATTTCTTCAAGGGAAAACCATACACAAGGTTCAACTCCACCAAAATCCTAAACCCATGAATCAACAGCTACCAGTGGTCTATGGTTTCCACCCAAGACCATCAACCACACTTAAGGATACTTCCGCCAACTTATGACATATCCTTACACTCAGAGATAAAGCTATTGGCTCCCCAAAAAGAATACACTCATCCGTGCAAACCCAAGTGAGCATGATCAGAAAAGACTGCAAAACCTGAACCCCGGTGCAGATAAACGAGATCGAACAGACAATCCCAAACAACTACCTGCGCACTACCATCATCTCACAGTCCAAAGAATCATAGCACTTCACTGCGTGATGTCTCAGATCATAAACAATACTCCATATCGTAAAGACCTCTAACCCAACTGAACGTCCATCAAGCCTACCAACAACCATTAGGTCGTTCGCACCAAGCTCACGGTCCAACGCAGAAGGACCCAAAACAGATCCAAACCAAGCTGAAGGAATATACCCAAAATCCAACACTAAGAATTCTTCCCCAAAGAAAATCCTTTACAGCTCTAGTTCCAAATACCAAACCAAACCTCGAAGGATACCAGGAACACAGTCACACAACCACTCCACAAGGGATACCAAAGCTAATACCTCGTCACGGGTGCATCCACCACTCAAGCTTCCAAGCCATCACATAGGTCATGTGGTCTAGAAGTTTCACTTAACTCTATAGGCACCATTGCAACAACCAACCCAACCAGGATTTCTTGGACATCCTTACCGAAGCACCTATCCCACACATGGGATTCCCATAACCCAACTCTAACAATCGCATAAACTGCAACTGTCTCCACACCAGCAGGTTCTCAAACCAAGCTTATCAGATCTGATCTCAACCGATCCAACCACTGCCAACCTCAACCAACACCAATGTGATCAACTTACACCGATACCTCCAAACACTCGCAGTAACACCTGAAATGACCAGTCCAACCAGAGGCTATTCTCACAAGAACAACTCTCGTAAAGGACTATCACGGAATGAGCTACAAAATTTGTAAGGATTGGACTCCAAGCATCCACAAACCATCAAAGTTATACTCACACAGAAGTTTGCCACCATGGCAACCTCTCACCGTCCCACCATAACTCCAGGTTACTCGTTCCAGATAAGTACCAACACACAAAAGTGCCGACGCACTTATCATGACCACAAACTTCTTGTTCTTAGGCAATACGACCACCAAATGGCAAAATTACAAAACTAGAAGCTATCATAGAAATCCTAAGTTACCGAGAAAGGTCAGGGTCAAACCAAAAATCAAATCAAAAGGCCTGAAGACATCCCAACGTCCCCAACCATCCTCTAACCAAACAACATCAAGGTCGTCATCCACAACCTTCAACTCTCAATCGAAGCTCACATGAAGATTCTCACAATCCTAAACACCAACCACCAAACCACGACGCAACCAGTCTAACTCCAACAAGAGAAAACTGCGACACCCACGTACTAATCCAAGGCATCTGTGTTACATACACACTTAGCGACACACATTTCACTTATCCCTTGCCCGGAAGGATATCCCACACCACATCTGAAAGGAGAGATAACACCACCGTCTTCCTAATCACCGATCTCAACCACACTTGTAACATCCCGGTATATCAAGCCTCTACTTGTCTGCTATGTCCAAAACCAATACCAAAAACAAATCCAAAGGAGTGTTCTCAGAACACAAACAAACTTCAAACTGATCGGACCACATAAGTCCCTGCCATCGGACCTACGGGTAACCAAGGGCATACTTAACATGCCACACTGAATCTCAACAGGAACCCGAAACACTACCATAGAAGGGTCTCTCAAAAGGATCCAAAACCACAACCAACACTTAACTACCTTCACTCAAAATCTGAATCAACTCATTAAAGGGCAGCTCAGCTGAACCATGTCTACTAAATCTCCAAAAGGCTAACAAACCCGTCGTCCTCTTATCGGTTATCACAACCAACGCACAACACCTAAAGTTAAACAAACATGTCCTTACAAAGTGCACTCTCTACACAACACACAGATACAAATAGGATACAGAAGACGACATTACGTCGGTCTAGCCAACAAGGGTATCTCAAAGGGAGGAAACTCTCAAATAAGATTTCACCTCTTAGGATCACATCCAACTGCCACCACACTCCTACAATACAAGCTAGGCTAAACACAGCTCACAACGTG
The DNA here is from genome assembly GCA_035668155.1 of Sarracenia purpurea. NCBI lineage: Eukaryota > Viridiplantae > Streptophyta > Magnoliopsida > Ericales > Sarraceniaceae > Sarracenia > Sarracenia purpurea. The sequence goes on from JAULLE010240789.1 coordinate 4,589, forward strand.
CAAATCACCATGCCTACGCAAGCTAACCCAGGTACCCACCTAACACATAGGTATACCCACTCCCAGATACGCGTTCTAGTCCTACTATCGTGAATAAGGCAACTTGCTATCTGAGAAATGATTAATCTACCTCAAAGGGGATCAACTTCTACACACGTGAGCATGTTAACACGTATACACATAAGCATGTCAACATCTTATCACATAACGAGGAGGCTAATTAGAGTGATGCCTCAATCCGAACAACTAGTTTGGATTCTTGGGTAGAATGAGCGTTCGCACGGTGCCTTTCAAACCAGATTCCCAAAGAAGTTAACTGGACGCACAAGAAAAGCGATATCATTTTCAAAGTCCTACCTTCATACCCACATAAGCACATAAACACATAGCATCCGCAAATCATTTCTCATCACAAGATAAGAATACATGCATACTCAAATCATGGATGCATCATCCAAGCCAACCCTCTCAGAATAGCACACAACCCTTCCCACAGCTCAAATGTATTCAAACCTAGAGCTCTGATACCACTTGTAATGCCCCAGAACCTAGTGCACCAGAAACCCACCGCAGAACCCAAGCCGAAAGCCTAAGCAAAGCCAAAACCGAAACTAGCCGATTAAAACTTAAGAAAAAAATTGAACCATTTTATAACCCAAACAATGCCTTGGTAAATGAGACAATTTTATAATGAAAATAATATAAATACCATGTTTGAAAAGTATCCCTAAAGCCTGCCATCGAACCCCCAAAGTCCACAAAAACTAGAACCATTTTTGGATTGCCCAGAAAACAGGGGACCGCTCGAGCGCTCAAAATACCGCTCAAGCACACACATGGCTAAGAGTTTTCCAAGGCAAAATTTCCGTTGTTCAAAAAATTTATAAAGTTAAGTTTTCTTAAAACCACTGAAAACTTAACGAGCATGCATCTCAACCGAGCAACAAACCAAACCCAACAGAGCCCAAAACATCCACTCGGCACAACGGCTCAATATTAATCCACATAACAAGGATTATAAAAGTACAAGATCAAAACCATTTTAGTAAAAAGGGTCACTTAAAGCAAACTCCACCGTTAAAGATTTTTGGAAAATCTTGCGTGGAAAAATTTGTCTTAAGGACTAGCCACATTGTGTACCTAATAAACAATCCATACGAGATTAATATTTAGCCCTCAAAGGGCTGCCAACCATACATAAACAGGTAGAAGCTAACAAGCTAAGCTAAACATAAGCCGTAAACCCAACCCACACCTGTACATGCAACCAAAGAAACTACCTGCCCAGAGTTTCTCACCAGCAAACAATACATGAAAAAGGACCATAAGGCCATACAACGGATCTCCAATCCAACATGATCTACAATAGGTACATTAATCCATAATAACACAATGGAAAAGAAAACATGCTAATCAAAGCATAAGTCTCAATCCCATGGAGACGAACCTAAAATCCATCTAGCATCAATCACCCATCCGTGGCTAAACCTGCACGTTATTACTAAAATAACGTAAGGCAGCCGACTTGTAAGAAATATGATAATAAAGAAAGCATGATAGGAAGCGAGAATGATCATACAGTAGAAAAATACACATTTTAAGCCATTAAAATTGTAAACTGCATAATCAGGTTTTCTCAAAACCAGATCTCACCAAGAGGTGAGTTTTAAGCAAACCATGATCCAAAGGACCATGTTTTCCTTTATCAAAACCAACCCTTACCATTCCACAATGAATATAGGCTAAGTCACATACCTTAACTTATAATCATTATGGAATACGCACAGACCACAAGTTAAAATCATTTAACATAAAATCATTTTACATTTCTTAACAAAATAGTTAGAACAACAAATAGTCCAGCGAGAATAATAAAGTTTTTAGTTTATAGGAAACATGTAAGTGCATAGGACAAAACATGAAATAGGTACAACCCACACCTATCCTCTCACCTAGCTACCCCAAAGTCCCTACTCCAACATGTCCAACCCCCAACTCCCGGCCACAACCAGGGCCAAGGTGTCATGAGAGTGCCGATCCGAATTCGACACCCATCCGACACCAAATCCGTTGCCGATGGAAACTGACACCCCTAATGACGCTGATTAGCATGCACACCCCATGTGAACATCCACCTGGTGCCAACCCAGCATTGATACCAGTCTTTCCATGTCTCGTCTGATGCCGACTCGACGTCGATACTAACCCGTCATGGACACTCACCTGATACCAATCCGACGATGACACCGGTATATAGTGAACAACCATCACCCAGATGGTTGATGAGTCATCCAAGTCACCTCTCCAAGGCATTGAGTCATCATCGCTCCATACCCAGCCCACAACATCGATACCCCTCTAATGAGTATCTCCCATACTAACTAAACTACAATAGGTAATGTAATGTGGAACAACAATCAGCTGTATATAACAGAACTGCGATATAAATCACAGTACATCATATCAACAAGTGTATATAGAAACTAAAAGTACTATAATAGGCACAACCATAACTAGTATTGTAATATCCTGACCAATCCTAATTAATTTAATTTAATTAATTAGGTGGGTCACAAAAGAAGTATGGTTATTGTTAAAAGAAGTAAGGGGATGTTACATGTACTAATTTGTAATTTTAAGTTTTTGAATCATGGGGTCTTTAATGAGAATAAAAGGAAGAAGGGAAGTTAAGGTTATGATTTATCAAATTATGAGGGATAAAGAAGTAAAAGCATGTGAGAGGGAGTTAGAGAAACGTGGGTAGGTTAAAGGGGGAGAAGAGGGGCGGCTGGAGCTCTCTCTCCCATTCGGTTTCTCCACAATCTCACTTCTTTCCCCAAAATTTTGCAGCAAAGGGAGAATTATAGTGAGGCCAATAATGGGTTCCAAGTAAGAAAGAGAGAGAAGAAGAGAAGGAGGAAGAGAGGATCGAAGGTTGAGGAAAGGGAAGTCGGCAATACAAAGTTTTCGTACCGTCCAGCCACTTATTCGGTTGCAAAAAGGTAAAGGTTTTAAGAGATTGGTTGAGGTTTTGAAGAAATTCATTAGAATATTCACATATTCTTGTATTAGATGGATTTTTAATCCAAAATTTCATTGTTCCGGATCAAGGGCAGCGCTTCTAGGGTCCCAAAGGTTCTGGCTTTCAGCCTCAATTGATTGATCAAGGTAGGTCACATGACGAAGAACACGTAGGAGTAATAACGTGGGAGGTAACGAAGCAATTGTTATAAATTGAATTGAAAAATTTTGCTATACATCATGTATAGCCGAAGTTTCCCAATAGGGATGTTGTTTTGTTGATATTCTACAAGTTTTGAAGTATTTAGCATGCATGTGTGAATCTAATTGGAGATGGGATGCACAAATGCAAGGGTAGAAAAATCAAAATTTGGGAGAAAATAGGGTGTCAGTCAACTGGCCAGTCGACCGAGACAGGTAGAGGGGGTATCAGTCGACTGACCAGTTGACCGAGGACAGAAGAAGGCCAGGTCAGTCGACAGACACAAGATGTCAGTCGACCGACACAGTTGTCAGTCGACCGACCCAAGGTGTCAGTCGACCGATAGGCTGTTGTATGTTTAAATTGTTGTCGTTTGTTAAGAAGTTGCTTCAAACGTTGGGATAGAACAACTTTATTTTCAATGTAGTATGATGTATAAATGTGTTTTGGAAGCACAATGGGTAAGTATTTACCAAAGGGTAATTGTAAATTAGTTTGGAATAGCCTAGGCTTTCCAAGAAGTTGTGAGAGGTTTAAGTATTTATCACGTGTGAATACTTGAAGTTAACACGAACCCTTTAAGAAGTGTTAGGAGATTAGGAGTAGAAGTGTGGGGTTTTTGGTGTTAACAAATTATCTATTTGTCTAAACCCCTTTTTGCAATCCTTAGAAGTGGTAGTTAACATGATGGAGAGGGGTGTGGGTGTTAGGGATTCGGTGAGGTTAGTAAGGGTGGAAGAGAAAAGCTTAGGCATTCCCGTTGGTTCTAATGGATTCATTTGTTGACGTGAATCTCGAATGGAAGCCTAAATTGTAGTATGTGGAAGTACATGTGGAGTCGATGTTATTAAATTTTGAAGGATATGTCTAAAGACATAGAAGTTACGATAGGAAGTGGTAGAACCTATGACATAGAAAAGGGTGAAGTGAAGCTTGATTGTTAGTTTGGAATGTGAAGTGAAGTTAAAAATAAAATATAGGAAGTCCTTACGGTAACGCTTATAAATGAAGTTGAAAGTAAATCCTAGCCTAAGTCGTGGCTAGGGAATGCGAAGTCACTCCATAAAACGGCGGACTCTTGTAGCGAGTTCATAAGTATAGAAGGTAGTCCCTTATTCTAGGGGTGTGAACCTTTTCGCTCAAGTAAATTAGGGGTGTTGGATAAGTGAAGAGTCGTTTTGACTCTTGAAGTTTTCTTCTTCTAAATGAAAGTAGAAACTCTGAAATGACACGGGGAAGTCTGAAGGTCAGTGTTGACAGTGGAGGTAACAGGGTGGTCTAGGCCACTCATTTAATAGAAGAAAAGTTATTTCTTGTTTGAAATTACTTGAAGTGTAATATGAAGGTGTGAATTGCAAAATAAAATTTAATAGTCAATGGATATTTATTTCATTGTGCCGAGGTTTTTCATATGAAGTGGTTTGAATGTTGTTAAAACAGTGGGTTTAACTTATGTTTATCCTACTCGCAGCGTGGTTTCAATCTATTAAACTTAGAACATGTTTATAGACAAGAAGAATACATTATATGAATGTGACTTAAAACAAAAAGAAAGTGTATAATTTTATTGGAATAGCCTAGGCTTTCCAAAGGAGAGAATAGAAAGTTAAATATCACTATTTGTGCATATTCGAATGTGAAGTGATTGGTTTGATAAGTGATGTGAATTGATAGGATTGCCCATCCTTAAAGGGTCGAGGTTTCGTGGACCGCCCAACCGTAAAGGGGCCGAAGTTTCTAACTCTTATTGAGTTAGTAAAGTCAATGGATATTTAATTCATTGATTGGATTGCACATCCGTGAAGGGGCCGAAGTTACCCGTTAAGGGTCGAAGTTAAGAAAGATATAAGATAACAAATTAAATCTTGAAGTAAACTATGAACCTCCAGGTCATAGATGAAAGGAAGCTAAATGAAAGGTTGAAGTAAAAGAAGTTGAAGTGTGCATGAAGTTATGACTCTTTCTTTCTTATTCATGCATAATTTATTTCATATTACATTACACCATATCATATTTCCCACTAGCTAAAGCTAATATTATTATTTTATTTTCTTATAAAATAACAACGCATGTAATTCAGATAAAGTCGAAGCTAAAGGTCAAAGCAGGCTCATGAGAACTTGAAGATATTTATTTAGTCACTTCATATTTTCTTTAGAACTTCAATTCAGTAGTTCTTTGAAGGATTTTTGTTTCTCGTAGGAGAAATAAATTGTAAGCCTTTGAGATTTGCATTGTTTTATCTTCGAGGTACATGTGCTACATGTTTGTGAGGAACTCTTTGGGTTATTTGTTTATTGGGAGAATGAGGATATTTTCATGGTTGGGTTAACTATGATTGTAAAAAAAAATAAAAATTTTGAAGTTCTTTCTGAAGTATATGAATAGTATATTTGGGGTTTGATTAACCCTTTGAACTGAAGAAAGTGGAACCTTTTAACAAAGAAAAAAATGGGAAGTTTTTTTTTTTTTACAACAATTTGTAAGAGAAGCTTTTATTAATTAAAATAATGTTTTAATTAATTGGAGAAAGGTGAGGCTGTTACAAGTATCATCATGTTAAAGTAACTATCAGTGATATCGCATATCCAATGATAATACATTAACATACATCAATGATATACAGGAAACATATGTATATCTAAACCATCACAGATATACAAAAATAGATGCATATCTAACCAATAAATGCAAGTACAACGATAACGAGAATAAAGGCCTATTTCACAACTATCATGTATTCTATCAAGCTGCAATAATCATAACTCCTAATGTAAGCATGGATAGGAGAATATAAAACAAAACCACGAGTCTAAAGGGATGGCTAAGTTACATACTTCACCTAAGATATGAATTCAATAACGTAAATATACCATACACTCAATAGCAGTATCCATCACCCAAGCAAACAAGCACAGTGATGGAACCCCCATTTAAGCTAATATATATATAAGATTGAAAGAAATCTTAAGAAAATACATAAGGCCGCCAAGATTAAAAAGGAAACCATAAGGCTCACTCCTCACCAGCTATCTCAACACATAACCCGCTTTTAAGAAAAACCACGCAAGGTTCCAATCTTCTCAAAAACCCCATTTTCATCAAAATGGAACCCGTTTGTACATGATGTCACTAAGGCCATCCATTTTACAAATCGAAAACACTGGCAAGTGACAATTTCAGTACAGATCAAGAAAAAGCTAACACTCTTCAAAAATTGAGATTATAAGCCCAATAAAATCCGATATCTACAAATCTCACAGTATACACGTTTTGAGCTACATAACTCCAAATCAAAATCTAAAAAGACAGGAATGCTCATAATACAACGAGGTTGCATAATAACTATCTAATTTTTGAAAGCCCATTATTTGGATAGCCCAAAACTAATAAAAACCCTGAAAACATACTTTTTCGCAAGTATACAACCAATACTTAATCAATAGTTCGATATTAACATAGATCCTACCTCGTAACCGTAGAGGAAGCCCGACATCCAGCTATTCCTAAACCATATGAACACCGAAATCAAAAATCAGTTTGGTAGAAACGTAAACAAACACGTATAAACCGAGGATCTATAAACAAAAACCATAAAAACTTACAAAACGAACCTCAATCGAGAATCCAAGATCCAAAGATCCAAATTTCTTCTGGTGATCCATGTAAAGTTAGAGAGAGAAATGATATATTTTTGTCTCAAAAATCACGCCAAATAGCCTTAAATATATGTTCTGGCCGACTTCTATAAAGAAAAACCATAAAAACTTACCAAATGAACCTCAATCGAGAATCCAAGATCCAAAGATCCAAATTGCTTCTGGTGATCCACATAAAGTTAGAGAGAGAAATGATATATTTTTGTCTCAAAAATCATGCCAAATAGCCTTAAATATATGTTCTGGCCGACCTATGGCGCTCGAGCGCTCTTACCATCGCTCGAGCGATACCTGCTATACTACTCAGCTCAAAAAGTTAAAAACGAAGACCCGATGTCGCTCCAAACCGCACCAAACTTGGTCTAGTACTTGGGAAAAATATTCTGGAGATTCTAAAACAAATGGCGTAATCATCAGACCCCGAATCGTTGATAAAGTTTAATTCTTCCTGGACTTTTAACCGGTTCTTCGAAAAAGTTAACGTATGCCGATTTTGAATTAAAGTTTCAAAACTAAAACGATCCAAGATTACACGGTCCAAAGCTTTCTAAAGCTTGTTAAAAGCCTCATACCACAATATAGACCGACCCCGAGGGTCAGGGTCATTATAATACTTTTATAACGCTTCTCATCTACTGCAACTCCATCATCATCTTTGTCGAGCTTTATCGTAGGACACATAGGAGTACCTGCTGGTTTTCCTTTGAGAATATCAAATTTCTTCAATATCTTATTGGTGTACTTTGTTTGACTTATGTAAATCCCTTCTTGGGATTGTTTGATTTGAAGTCGAAGGAAGGAGTTGAACTCTCCTGTCATGCACATTTCAAATTCTCACTGCATAGTATTAGTAAAATCTTTGCAAAGAGATTCATTAGTAGCACCGAATACTATGTCATCTACATAAATTTGAACAACTAGCATCTCCTTTCCTTTGGATTTTATAAAAAGAGTTGTATCAATTTTATCTCTTGAAAATCCATTTTCTGTTAAGAATTTGCTCAATCTTTCATACCATGCTCTAGGTACTTGATTTAAGCCATAAAGAGCCTTGGTAAGTTTATAAACATTATTTGAAAATTCATAATTTTCCAAACCATGACGTTGTTTCACATAAACTTCCTCCGAAATAAATCCATTTAAAAAGGCACTTTTGACATCCATTTGATAAAGTTTGAAATATTTGAAGCATGCAAATGCAAGCTACATTCTAATGGCTTCAAGCCTAGCCACAGGAGCAAAAGTTTCATCAAAATCGAAGCCTTCTTCTTGATTGTAACCTTAGGTCACCAATCGAGCTTTATTTCTAATAACTATTCCATTTTGATCCTTTTTATTTTTGGAAACCCATTTTGTACCGACAATGGAATGTTCTTTGGGTCTTGGGACTAAAGTCCAAACTTTATTTCTTTCAAATTGGTTAAGCTCTTCTTGCATAGCCAAGATCCAATGTTCATCATTTTCGGCTTCTTCAAACACTTTAGGTTCGATTTGGAAAAGGAATGCTAAATTTGCATAAGTATTATGTAGAGAGGATCTAGTTTTTATACCTTGAGATGGATCACCAATGATAAGGTCTTTTGGGTGACCATGTGCATACCTTCATTCCTTAGGAAGGTCTAAGTTCTCATCATTTTCATCCTCTGCAGGTTGTTGATCAGAATTTGACTACGAGCCAGGTGCTTCCTTTTGATTTGACTCCAAGTTTTCTTTGATGAAAATGTCTTCAATACTTTTTTTTTAAGTTTAAGATATCATCTTCAAACAAATCCTTAGAAGTACCGAGATTAGATTCATCAAATACAACATGTACAGATTCTTCAACAACTAGGGTCCTTTTATTGAAGATTCTATAAGCCTTACTAGATATAGAATAGCCTAGGAAAATACCTTCATCGACTTTTGGATCGAACTTGCCCAAGAGTTCTTTGTTGTTATTCAAACGAAACATTTGCATCCAAATGCTCAAAAATAGCTGATGACAGGTTTTCTACCATTCCATAGCTTATATGGAGTTTTCTTTAAAGAGGGCCTTATCATAGCACTATTTATGATAAAGCAAGCTGTGCTATCAGTTTCAGCCTAAAAGTATCTTGGTAGATTGTTTTCACAAAGTATGGTCCTAACCATTTCTTCCAAGGTCCTGTTATTCCTCTTAACAACTCCATTTTGTAGAGGGGTTCTAGGAGTTGAAAATTTGTGATATATACCATTTTCATCACAGAATTTTTCAAAATCTTTATTTTCAAATTCTCTACCATGATCACTTTAGATACTTGTAATTTGAAAACCCTTTTCATTTTGAATTCTCCAAGATAGTTTTATGAAAGAAGCAAAAGCTTCAGCCTTATGAGCTAATAATAATACCCAAGTGTATCTAGTGAAGTCATCTACAACAACAAAGGCATATCTTGCTCCTCCAAGGCTTAGAATCCTTGTAGGGCCGAATAGGTCCATATGAAGTAGTTGTAGTGGCCTAGAAGTTGAAATTTCATTCTTGGAATGAAATGAGTTTCTAATTTGTTTACCTTGTTGACATGCATCACATACTTTGTCTTTTTCAAAGTTAATTTGGTGTAACCCAATCACTAAGTTCTTTTTCAAAAGTTTTTAAATTAAGTTCATGTGAGCATGACCAAGTCTTCTATGCCACAACCAACTATTGTCATTTAGGGCGACTAAGCACTTGGTGTCATTTCTAGAAAAATCATTAAAAGTGAATGTATATAGATTCTCATGCCAATGACCTTCTAAAATGATTTTGTTATTAATTGAGTCTTCAATAATGCACTTAGATTGATCAAACATAACTTTATAGCCTTTGTCACAGAGTTGACTTATGCTAAGAATGTTATGTTTTAATCCTTATAATAGTAAAATATTTTCAATAGAATGGGAAGGAATTTTACCAATACATTCAATTCCAATAATCTTCTCTCTGCTATTGTCTCCGAAAGTCACAAATCCACCATCCCTAGGCTTGAGAGATGCAAACACCGATTTTTTCTCAGTCATGTGTCATGAGTAGGCACTATCGAGGTACCACATCCCTTTCTTGAATGAGGACTTGAGACATACTTGAGAATAAAATCAAGTTTTGACTTTTGGCACCCAAATTTTCTTGGGTCCTTTGATCTTAGTTTCATAAAGGTGTGTCCCTTTAGGAATCCAATCCTTTTTGACATTTAAATCATTCAATTTTCTGTTTGGGTAGTGTGTGACCGTGTGCCTGAATTTATAATAGTGAAAGTAGGTAGTATTCTTATAGTTGGAAGAAGCTTTAACGAAATTTTGCTTAGAGATTTTTGCTTCTTCTTGGGTTTGTATCCAATACTGGCTTTGTCAAAAACACATTTTTGTACTCCAAGAAGTTTATCAAGGTTATTCTTACCTTGAGTAAATTTGTAGATTATTTTTGTAAGATCCTCATTTTGTTCATTTAAGACTTTTGTTTCTTTATGTAATTTAGAATTCTTTTTTGTCCAAATGCAATTTTGTTTTATCAAAACTGATTTTTTGTTAGATAAGGTTTCAGTTTCAACCTTAAACAAAAGAATTAAGTTTTTCAAAATAGAATTCTTTGCACTCATTTTTCTTAATTCATAATGAAGATCTTCAAAAGCATCTTGCAACTCTTCTGAGGAGAAGGTATCAGAATTTACCTCATCGTCTTCTTTGGCCATGAGACATAGATTTGCTACTTCATTTTTTTCCTTCTCATCCTCCGAGCTGCTGTCATCACTTTCTCCCCATTCAGCTATCATGGCCTTCTTGAATCCCTTTTTGAATTGTTTCTTGATTTGAGGGCATTCGGCCTTGATATGTTCTGTTTTTTTGCACTCATAACAAACAGTTTCATCCTTTTTGAAATCATTTTTAGGTTTTCTGAAATATCCCTTGAATCTCGATGCTTCTCCTCGGTGACCATCCTTTTTGAAGAATTTCCTCCCTCTTCGTTTCTTATTTCTAAGAAATTTCTTGAACTTCCTTGTGATGAGTGCCATATCCTCATTTTCATCACTTGAGGACTCTTCTTCAGATTCTTCTTCGTGTGATGAAGTGTGAGAGCCTGAATTTTTACAATTTACTTAATTGAATTATTATTTATAAAATAAACCTAATAAAAAAATCTCACACTTAGGTAATTCGACAATCGAGAATCACCTAAAACATCAAAACCCTAAAATTGAAAGAAAAATATTACTCTAAAATAATTAATCACAACATATGTTTGGTATGAAAAGTCAGTGAAATTAAAATCCTAATTTACACACCATAAAGTACAACTTAAAGTTTAATCTAATTAACAAAAATTAAGCTTGTAGCATAAGTGTAACACTTTTAACTAACAGTAAATATCTAAAATATAATACAAATATGTAGTAAATTAATTCTAAGCTCAAACTAATGATTATACTTGTCATACAATAAAACAAATATAACAAAATACATTAAGGCACAACTTTAATCCTAATTAGCACAATTTATTAAAATGGCTTAATTTGACATAAATTACGGTATGTAATTAAAAAATACCAATAAAATAATAATTAATCATAAAAATTAAAATTTTAACATAAAATTATTAAATTTATTTATTCTAATCAAAAAGTAATTAAAAAGATATATTAAATGCATTAATTAATATAATACTTAAAATTAGTGTACCAAAACTACCCAAATATACAATATAACTTAAATATATGCAAAATATAAACACGTATTGCTAAAACACAGCTGCTAATTGCCCACCTATTCTTCACTTACACACACAACCAAAGGTTTTCTTTATGTCATAGATGGTGAAGAGAGAAGAACACATGCATTGGCTCATTTTAAAATTCTGCCTCAAACTTCATCATTAGCCCCACTAAGAGAATAAGCTTATATCTCTTATCTTCTCCTCATATAGCCGCATTTTATTCTCCAAGGCTCCAAGCATTGAGAGATAGAGAGCGATATAGAGAGTGAAAGACGGAAAGAGAGAAAAAGCTTGAGAAAACTTAGAATTTTTCTGAGTATTGAAGCCAAACCTTTGAAGAACCAAGTCAAGTACCTTCATTCTTCTCTTATTCTTCAACTTCAGCCCCTAATCCAAGGTATGAATCTCACACTCATACAATTATCTTTTATTTTAATTAGCTTTTGGGCTCAATGAATGTATGAAGAATTAAAACCCTTATTTTTCTCAAAAATTAGGCTTCTTGAGCGTCCAACATCGACCATTATTTCTCTACTTCGAAATTTTTGTTCTTTTTGATTGAAACTGACAAACATGATCTAAATCTCGTGTGTATACAATATTCATGAGAAATAAATCCATGCATGTTGAGATATTGAGTCAAAAGGCTAAGTAATAGTTAGTGATCAAACCTGTCTAGTGGCCCTTTTTCTGAAAAATCCGAGAATTATCAAAATGTTTGACATACTTAGGCTTAACTAGAACCTCTAAATTTTTTTTGAGACTTCCTGGATCTTTCCTTGACATGCATAATTTTTCTTGAAACCAAATTAATTTTTTATACATTTTAAATTTTTGTACACAAATCTAGTCCAAAATTTGATTTTGGGTCAGCAACTTCGTCCAAACACCATTTTATGCACAAAAGGTCTATTTTGAGTGAAATTAGTGCCAAAATTTATATTTTCGTGTTAGGTTTCCAACCCAGTTGGAATCACTCAAAAATATTTTAAAATGATCAAGTTATAGCGTTTTTGCTAAAGGGTGTCAAATCTGGACACTTTGTGGCATAATTTTTATAATAAATAAGGTATAAAAGATTTTTGAGCAACGGTAAGTCCTATGGATTCTTAAAATATGTATCTGTCACTAGAGAAATTTTAAGAGGTAGTATCTTTCCAAATGGTGTTTTAGGTTCAAAACAGACACACAATTTTTAAACGATAAAATGAGAGCCTTCTGGTCATTTATTTAGAAAAAAAGTTAAAACTGAAAAGTTGTTCAAAACATATTAAATAATTTAAGTACCAAATTTCCGAATTTAATTAGAAGGATTTCATTTTATATGATTTATTTAGAGTAGCTTAATCCTTGTATTCATGTTGCATGAGATTTATTGGATGGTTGAATTATTGTGTGTGTGGACTTTAGTGTAGTAAGAAATTATTATGTGGCATGTTTATGAGAATTTTCTGAGTATATATGATTTCCCATAGGCCATTTCTTGTGTTGGATAATCATTTTTTTGTTAGCTCTATAACAAAAAATAGTATTGGCAACGCAACAAAAATCATCGGTGAAAATGAATTTACGTAGGTAAAAGTGTTTGCCGACATAAATCAGTGCGTTGCCACGTCGTTGGTAAAAAAGCGCCACTAAAAGGTTTCACCAATGTATTGCCTATACATTGGCAAAAAAATGGATTTGCCAATAAGCTAAATTTTGTGTCCGCAAATACATGATCCGTTGGCAAAAATCATTTATATATAGGCTCATTTGACACTTTTGCCAACGATAATAGTTGTCGACAAAAGTAATTATGATATTTTAAATTTTATTACTTTGCCGATACATTAAAATGTGTTGCTAATGGCAAATATTTGTCTACAAGTGAGTTCATTGCCAAAAGTATTATATTATAGTTTTTAATCCCGGTTTCTTTTGTAATTTTTTGGATTGACATTTCTTGTCAAATTATAGTTCTTTAAGAAATACACAATATAAAAATTCATCTCGCATACATTCAATCCAAATCAAACCCAACTCATATATCCAAATTTGAAG
>JAULLE010240790.1:0-11824 GCA_035668155.1 Sarracenia purpurea
CTCAACCTAAGTCGGATGTGGTTTTCATCTGTTGAATATCATTCATCGATCGAATAATGACAGAACCCAACCCACCGGTCATATTAATCTCTATATCGAAATCTCAGCCATTGGTGACTCAAAGTACTGTGTATTATCCAAACACAATTTGATCAATCACGTCGGGATTAAGAGTACATGTAATCCATGAAAATATAGGATGTAGATCAATTCATATAGTCAGTATAGAATTGATCATCCTAATGATCACGCTCAATACCCTCCCAGTGTACTAACACATCGAGCTCGAACATTAAATTCCAAAACGGGAATTTGATCCGTTCGACCTAGCCATGATCAGGTAATATAACGATGTGCTACAACCGTACCAATGGATTGTGTGGGTTCATTGCAGTTGTGAGCCCACTTGTATATTTGTCAGAACCTTTGACCTGATTTTTATTAACCCGAACGTAGATTAGACGTGTGACGTCGTTAGGCACGCTTTGGGTAGCCTTGGGTAGGGAGATCATATACCGTTTCAGGTTTTAAGCTTTAATTTAAACTGGTGTTGATTAGTTTTTTCGAGAAACCGGTTAAAAGTTTTATTAGAAATAAGTTTATAGTCGATTCGAGGTCCGATGATCGCGCCGTTCGTTTCGTTAGCTTCGTTAGATTTTTCATAAGTGTCGGCTTAAGTTAGAGCATATTCGGGTTAAGAACGGTGATTCATTTTTTAAGTTTCCTTTTTGTGGGTAGCAGCTGCTAGCGCTCGAGTGCTAGTATGCTCGCTCGAGCGGTATAGGTCGGCCAGAACATAAACCAGCGGGCGTTTGGCCTTTCTCTCATTCTCGTCCTCCTCTCTCTTCCTCTTCCTTCTCTCTAAACCTTCAAACCAGCACCTAGGGCTTGGGATCTTGGATTCTTGGAAGCTCGAATTTAATTTCTGGAACCGCATGGAGGATCGGGAGGACGAGAGCTTCATTTTCAATGGAGTAGATTGTGCCTTTGCTTTCGCGGGTGTACCTCATTCCAGATTTTTCCCATTTGGATCGGCTTAAGAGGTAGGAATCGACATACTTATGAACTTTACTTGCTATATGGATAGGTAGTTTAATGTTTTCGAGCTTAATATATACTATTCAAGTTTGTTTTATAGATTTTGGGCATCGAACCCTAGTTTTCTTGAGAATTTTTACCTTTTCTTGCTCATGGACGAGATTAGAAGCTTTGTGTCCTCGTTTCGTTTGCTTATTTTTTGTTATTTGCGATATTTTATAATTTTGTGCCTTTTTCGGGTTTAAAATTTTCGAAATGAAAAATAAGTTTGCTTTTTTGTGATCAATGTTGAATTTGTGATTTAAATGTGTTTTTAGAATTTTATTTCATATAGTATGCTCAAATCATGTACATTTAGTCATTCACAGATATCATGTTTTTTCGGGTATACAATCAATTTTCCTAAAATGTTTTTGGTTTTCCTTGTAAGGCAACGGGATTGTCACAAGCTATAATTTATAGATTTTGGAACTGATTATCGGTAGGAGACTTACGTACATATTGTGAACCTTGGAGCGAGGTGTTGGGGTTATTGTTTTTGGTGGAACTTGCTTGTCCTTAGTTAAGGTTTATTCTTAATAATTATCAATTTGGGTGATTTCTATGAGTTAGCAACATTTAGGTTAGATGAGTTTATGAGAGCTTGTTAGGGTGTTGTTTCGTCCTTTTAGCGTTAGTGTCTTGGCCAAGATTTGAAAGGTTCGTTCTTAGATTAGAATTTCATGTTTGAGAAGTCGAGGTGGTGTTCGTGCTTTTGTTTAGTTGAGGTGTGTTTGGTTGTCATTTCGCATTAGGATTGTGAGGTTGGATTAGGATCTTTGTCTTTCTACAGTTATGAGGTAGACGTGGTTTGGGCGTGATTGTGGAAGTTGTGAAAATGTTTGTTGAGAATTTGAGACGTGTGTCATTATGACGGTTTTAATTGGTAATGTTAGGTGCTCTGACCTCCTTTCTTTTTTTTTTTTTACTTGAGTATGTCATGTTAGGAGTTAAACTTTTTCCTCGCTTACTATGTTTTATGAAAGTGTTTGATATTAGTCTTAACGTGTGTTGAGCCGGGAAGTGGAATCTTGTTATTAAGTTTTTGACAATTAATGTAGTTTATTTATATTATGGATCATTTAGAGGTTTGGGTGACTTCCAGACACGTTTGGTTATATGGCTTTGTGACTTGGCTGTGTGTGTTGGATATTGATGAGATGGGGCAACGGTAAGCCCAGATTGATAGATGAGATTGGGCAAAGGTTAGCCCGTGCTTGAGTTGTGGATGCAAGTGACTTGGGCACCGGTACACCCAACTTACTTGATTTGTTGTTGTTTGGTTTGTTTCAATCTCATGCGTGTATCACGATAAATGCGGTTCTAATCTTGTTCTTGTTTGATTGGGGGACAAGTACTGATGGTATGTAAATACATGCTACGTGATTGATCCCTTTCTCCTGTGTATATAAGTATGTGAAACCTACGTATTTTTGGTGCCATGAGCTTCAAATGTATATAAGCCCTGGTATGGGACATGGCTTATACGTCATTTGTGGCGCACACCTACCTGTAGTGTTAGAACAAGCCTGAAATGTGTATGAGCCAAGGTATGGGACAGGCTTAGATGTCATTTGTGGTGCACACATATCTTGAGTGGGAACTTAAAATTTTTCTTGATCTTCTCCTGTCTTAGATACGTATTTACATAGTACAGTGACCTTTGATGTGCTTGTTTTCTTGGGGGATTGTCAGCACTATTACGCGTGACACGTACCGCTAGATGGGAAGGAGATCATTGTCAGGTGTGACGTCTATAAGCTATCGTATGGGACATAGCCTATCTTCGTCACGAGAGAAAATTATTTTCGTGTATTCTTATTTTCTGTAGTTGTTTCTTGGATAGCTATGTTCGTATTTCTTTGGCTTACTTGTGATATTAGTATCTGTTGTTTTTCCTGCAAATCATGATATCCGATACTAACTTTTCTTTTTAGCATTTAGTTAAATTTTATTTGCATAATCGCATGTCAACCTCATAAAGCATGCCTAGTTCGCATATAGTTTGTTTTCTACGAGCTAGTGGGCTCACGTTGTCTGTGACAATGCAGGTTAGCGCAGCAGAAGCGTGGTGGACCGAGGATTGGAGTTTGCAGAATATCTCTTGCTTTTGTAGTTAGATTTTTGTAACCATGTTTAGGTTTAGATCGTTCGCACCTTTGTTTAGTGCCCAACTCTTAGTTGTATATGTTGCTAACGTTTGTTTTGCCGGGTTTCGTTTAGTTTTATCGTTTTAGTTTTGTGTGTTCTTTTGTATATCTCTGAACTTTGTAACCTTGTTTATATAGTTTTTAATATTCATTTCCATTGCATTCATTTGTTGTTTGTCGTGAGGCCGATGTGCCAGGAGGGTTTTGGGCTTCGTTTGGTTGGTTTTAGAGTCCGGTGAGGATGTTTGAGAGTTGAGTTTTCCTTTTGGCCGTACGAACGAAATTTATGTTTTTATTTTTTGACACTCACCCTTCAGCAGTAAACTCTTGTCAAGGGTAGAGCTCGAGCTGTCCTTGTAGCGCTCGATCAGTATCCTATTTCCTGGGTTCCGATGTTTGATTTATGTTAAAATCTCGGGAGTTCATTGTGGGCCTTTGAGACCTTTTTCAATCCTATTATTTATAGTAATTTCTATATAAAATGGTCTCCTTTGTTAAGGCTTTGTTTGAGTTTCAAAACGGTTTAAACCTAAAAGATTTTCTTAAATTTAATTGGTTGATTTTTGGTTGTGGCTTTGTTTAGGCTTTTGGCTTGGGTTTGTGGGTTAGATTCTAGGTAACGCGGGTCAGGGCGTTACAAGAAGAAAAGGTAAAAAGATTCCAACCAAAAATCAAAGCTCGAGTCCCGAAAATATAAAGTAAGCTACAAAACTTAACTTTTTAGATATCTAAGCCTAAAAACATAAAATTAACCTTACATATAGCAAGAAAAGTTCATAAGTAGGTTGAATCCTACCTCTTAAGACGATCCAAATGCGAAAAATCCAGAACGAGGTACGCCCGCGAAAGCAAAAAAACAATCTGCTCCGGTGAAAACAAAGCTCTCATCCTCTCGATCCTCCGTGCGGTGCCAGAAATCAAATCCGACCCTCCAAGAATCGAAGATCGCAAGCCCTAGGCGATGGTTTGAATGTTTAGAGAGAAGGAGGAGGAAAAGAGAGGAGGAGGAGAATGAAAGAAAAGCTAAACACCCGCTGGTTTATGTTCTGGCCGACCTGTACCGCTCGAGCGCTAGCAGCTGCTACTCATGAAAAGGAAACATAAAAAATGAACCGTCGTTCTTAACCCGAATATGCTCACACTTAACCCGACACTTATGAAAAATCTAAGAAGCTAACGAAATGAACGACATGATCATCGGACCTCGAATCGACAATAAACTTTAATTCTTTGAAAACTTTTAACCAATTTCTCGAAAAAACTAATGAACACTAGTTTGACTTATAGCTTAAAACCCGAAATGGCCCATGATCTCCTAGCCTAAGGCTACCCAAAGCTTGACTAACGACGTCACACGTGTAATCGAGGTCCGGGTCATTACACGATCTTCCCCGCTTCATGTGACGTGTCAAATACAGGAGAAAATATACGGACAGTGCATACATACATCATACATACAATAAATATGAAACCGAATATGAAAACCATCTCAATTGTTTCTCATTAATATTCCATGGATCCCTGATAATAAAATACATAAAAGCATGGCTTTTAAGTATATTATCCTAACAACTCCCACTTATACTCAAAGCCATGCAGGCACACATCTAACACCTAACCCCTCTATATGACTGTCAAAGATCTTCTGAGACAACGCCTTAGTAAAAGGATCCAATATGTTCTCCACATATGCGATATTGGAAACGACCACGTCTCCCCGCTGTACTATCTCCCGGATGAGATGATACTTCCTCTCTATGTGCTTCCCCTTTTTCTGAACTCTATGTTTCTCCGAGTTTGCAACTGCCCCACTATTGTCACAATAGAGTACAATGGGCGACTGCACTAAAAGTACCACATCCAAGTCCAGTAAGAAGTTCTTAAGCCAAACTGCCTCCTTAGCTGCATCCGAAGCTGTAATATATTCGGCCTCCATGGTAGAGTCAGCAATACAAGATTGCTTGACGCCCCTCCAACTGATGGCTCCTCATCCCAACGTAAACACATAACCCGAGCTGGACCTCCTAGAATCCCTATCCGCCTGGAAATCAAAGTCAGTGTACCCCAAGGGTACAATACTATCTGCCTGGTACACCAACATACACTCCCTAGTCCTTTTCGAGTACTTGAGTATATTCTTGACCATAGTTCAATGCTCTTCCCCTAGATTAGAGTGATATCTACTCACCATGGCAACAAAATAACAGATATCGGGTCTCGTGTAGAGCATGACATACATGAGACTCCTTACTGCCGAAGCATAGGGAATTCCTCTCATCCTCTCTATGTCCTAGGATGTTCTAAGACACTGATCCCTAGATAGAGTAATTCCATGTCTGAAAGGAAGAAATCCTTTCTTGGAATTTTCCATGCAAAAACGAGCAATAATCAAGTCAATATAACGGGCCTGGGATAAGCATAAAATCCTACATGATGGATCTCCTAAGAGATTAATCCCATGGATTTAGCCCGCTTCTCCCAAGTCCTTCATGTCAAATTGACTGGATAGACATACCTTCACCGAAGATAACAACCCCACATCGTGGCCGATTAGGAGTATGTCATCGACATAGATGACTAGAAACACTACCTTGTTACCATCACGCTTCTCGTACAAACAATACTCGATAGGACACTGATCAAAGCCGAAGCTCTTGATCGCCTGGTGAAATCGAGTATTCAAAGACATTGATGCTTGCTTAAGTCCATAAATGGATCTCTTAAGCTTGCACAACATGTGCTTCTGGCCCTTTACTATAAATCCGTCTGGCTGCGTCATACAGATGCTCTCGTCAAGACTTCCATTAAGGAAAGTTGTCTTGTCGTCCATTTGCCAAATCTCATAGTCGAGATTCGTAGCAATGGATAAGAGAATCCGGATAGACTTAAGCATGGCTACCGGCGAATAGGTTTTCGCATAATTGAACCCTTCTTTCTAAGTAAACAACTTCGCAACAAGCTTAGCTTTGAAGGTTTCAACCTTCCCGTCTACTCCTCTCGTTTTCTTATAGATCCATTTGCACCCAATGGGTTTTACACCATCTAATGGTTCTACAAGCTCCCAGACCTGATTATAGTACATAGACTCTATCTCAGACTTCATAGCCTTTTTCCATAGCTCTGCATCCTTGTCTTGAAGTACCTCATTGTAGTTCCGGGGTTCGGTATCTATTTCCTCCGGGATCATGTCAAGTGACTCTCCCAAGAATATGTACCTCTCTGGTTGACGAACAACCCTCTCAGTACGCCGAGGACCCTCCTTTGTACTAATGATAGGTAGTGTATCTTCCCGCTCATCAGGTATAATTTTCGGTTATACCATATTATTAGTCCAAACCTCTTCTAGAACAACTTGTGGCCGGGGTTTGTGATTTATTACATAATCCTCTACCAAGAATCTAGCATTTGTGATAACAAATATTCGTTGACTCTTAGGATTATAAAATAAACCACCGTTTGTTCCTTTGGGGTACCCTATAAAGAAACATATTTCTGTCTTCGGTTCCACCATACTTGCTTCTCCTACCAGTACATGTGTTGGGCAACCCCATATCCGAAAATGTTTAAGACTTGACTTGCGCCCAGTCCACAATTCCAATGGGGTGCCAGGAACTGCCTTAGTAAGCACCGAATTTAGAATATATGCCGTTGTCTCTAATGCAAATCCCCAAAACAAATATGGCCAATCCGAGTAACTCATCATAGGCCTTACCATCTCTTTAAGGGACTTATTCCTCCTTTCCGCTACACCATTTTGTTGGGGTGTCCTTGGTGTAGACAACTGGGATGTAATCTCATGCCCTGATAAGTACTCCATGAACTCCCCAAGAAGGTATTCACCAGCACATTCAGATCGTAGGGTTTTAATACTTTCACTTGTCTACTTGTCCGCTTCTACCCTAAACTCCTTGAATTACTCAAAGGTCTCGGGCTTGCGGTGAAGCAGGTAACGTATCCATACCTAGAGTAATCATCAATAAAAGTGACTAAGTACTCATACCCCCCTCTTGCTTAGATGTTCATGGGACCACACAAATCAGAATGAACCAATTCCAACACCTCTTTGGTTCTAAATCCATTGGCCGTAAACGGCCTATTGGTCATCTTACCCTTTAAACAGGATTCGCAGACCAGAAGTGCCACCACTTCCAATGAACTTAAAGGTCCATCTTCTACCAGTCTTTATATACTTTTTAGATTAACATGACCTAGACGAAGGTTCCAGAGAAGTATTTGGTTCATAGAAGAAACTTTCCTTTTTAGTGGTAACATATGTAAGTTATTCACCTTATTATTATTAACAGTAGTAATAATAGTATGCAATATATAAAGAGCACTTTCCAACGTACCACGATAGATAAATTATTTTCCATTTCAAATATTACTGAAATATTTGCGCAAAGAAATTGAATATCCTTCATTCCCCAATTACTTTTGGGTTAAATAATTGGAAAATGTTATGTTAACTTATATTCCTTGTGAGAACGATCCTGATTCACTACTATCTACCAGTTAGTGTGAATCTTGGTATAAACTTGATTATGGTAACGATAGGCATCAATAATATCAAAGAAGTCCATGTCGACGACAAATAGGTCAAAAGGCAGGCAATGGTGAGCTATCTCAATCTCACATTATCTACATACTCGGGTCTCTTGGGGAAATGGAAAAGGTTTGCAGACTGTCGACGTGACCGTTAAAAATGTCGTGTGCAGTTTTTCATGAAAATGTTAAGCCTTTTTATTTTTAAATTAAATCATACCTCTTACAAACTTGTCGAAAAGTTTATAGAATCCAAATTAACGTTGTGAGACGACCGGGTGACCTTCTCACATATCACTCGATGCATGTATCGATTCCGACGAGTGAGCACTGATCCGAACCGACCTTCTTTGGCTTCGAACACACCAAAAGCCTCACAAAATTGCAAGAATTTTGAGAGAGGAGAGGGGAGGGGACGGCGGCCAAGGGGGAGAGAGAGAGATTTTTTGAGAATGAAAATTAGAAGATTATGGTTTTCATGTCTCCTATGATATATATATATATATATATATATATATATATATCCTTAATTTTGTCAATATATATATCCTTCCATGCAGATATATGAGAATATATATATATATATATATATATATATTAAAAAAAATTAAAATAAAATATCCACTCTCTCTTAGTATATACGCATATATATAAATATATATGCATATACACACTTCAATGTTTTGAATATATATTCTCATACCTTATTAAAAGGATAGAATAAATATATTTTACCAAAATAAAAAACATTTCCTCTCCTTAATAGTGGTCGGCCATGCTTGGCTCCCAAGCATGTGCCAAATATCCAAAAGCCCCTTTCGATTTAATTTAATACCTCGATTGTCCCGGTCAAAAATCCAATGATCGAATTAAATTAAATAAATACTGAAGCTCATAAAAAATAAACTGTGTATATAAATTGGCTACGTGAGGGATCACGAGTTAGTATAGGGCTCGAGCTAACCGTACGAGAAAATTGGATATCCCTAACTTAACCCCTGATTTAGATCCTTTTTCGCATGAATCAGGACTTATTCCACTAACGGCCTTAACTGAACTCTCGGCCCTAACTCGAATTTTGTCTTGAGTTTACAATTATTACTTGGACTGAAATCTCCGCACGGTTAAGATATGGATTCCCGATCATCGAATTAGTTTACTGATAACCTAGTTTAATTATCCTATTATCCTCGCAACCGCGTCGCTTATCCTTTTGAGTTTGCGGGATCAATTGATCTTCCAGCCAGGTTTAGCATGACCAAACTTATAAGACAAGCGCACGAGGGGGAATTTTTCAACCTAAATCGGTCGTGGTTTTCGTCAATTGATTATTAACCATGAAACATACAATGATAGTACCCAACCCACCAGTCATGTTGATCTCAATATCGTGATCTCAAATATTGGTGATTCAAAGCATAGCCCATCGGCTGAACATGATCCGATCAATCATGTCGAGATAAAGAGTACATGCAATACATGATAATATAGGTTGTGGATCAATTCATATAATCAGTATAAAATTGATCATCTTATCGATCCCGCTCAATACACTCAAGTGTATGAAAACACCGAGCCCCAACATCAAATTCCTTGACCGGAATTCGAGCCCTTCAACCTAGCCAAGACAAGCTACTATAACGGTGTGCTATAATCGCACCAATGGATTGTTCGAGTCCATTGCGATGGTGAGCCTACCACTATATTATTCCCGAACCTTTGACCCGATCATCTGCGCTTCATGCACTGAGTCAAATAATGGACAAAATAAACAAACTATGCATTCACACATCATACATACAATAAATATGAAATAGTAAATGCAAAACCTCCCATGTGTTTCACATTAATATACCAGGAATCAATGATAAAATACGTAAAAGCAAGGCTTTTAAGTATACAATCCTAACAATCTCCAACTTATATTCAAAGCCATGTAGGAACATATCTGACACCTAACACTTTTACCTATGTAAAAGGACCCGATAGGTTATCCGTAGACGTAACCATGCATACCACAATGTCTCCACAGTATATAGTCTCCTAGATGAGAAAACGCTTGCTCTTAATGTGCTTTCCGGAAGAAAACATATAACTAGAGGAGGACATCTTAGAATCCCTATCATGCTGAAAATTGTAATCTGCATACCTAAGGGGTACAAGACTGTTAACCTGGTACACCAACATATACTCCCTAATCCTTTTTAGATACTTGAGTATATCCTTGACTGTAGTCACATGTTATATCTCTGAATTTGACTCATATTTGATTACCCTGCTAATGGAATAACAGATATCCGGTCTAGTACAAAGTATGGCATGCATGTGAATTCCCACCCTTGAAGCATAAGGAATACCTCTCATACTCTCTATCTCCTGGGGTGATCTAGGATACAGATCCCTCGATAGAGTATTTCCATGTCTGAAAGAAAGAAATCCATTCTTGGAATTTTTCATACCAAAATGAGCAACTATCAAGTCAATATAACAGGATTGGGATAAGCCCAACATCCTTCGTGATCGATCTCGTGTGAGCTTGATCCCTAGGATTTGGCCCGCTTCTCCCAAGTCCTTCATGTCAACTTGACTTGATAACCATACCTTCACCAAACATAACAACCCCATATCATTTCTGATTTGGAGTATGTCATCAACTTATATCACTAGAAATACCACCTTGTTTCCATCGCACTTCCAGTACACACAATACTTGATATGACACTGATCAAAGCCAAAGTTTCTAATCGCCAGGTCAAATCGAGAATTCCAAGGCCTTAATGCTTGCTTAAGTACATAAATGGAACTCTTAAGCTTTCATAACATGTGCTCCTGGCCCTTCGCTATGAACCCGTCTAGCTACATCATAGAGGTGCTATCGTCAAGACTTCCGTTAAGCAATGTCGTCTTGACATCCGTCTTCTAAATCTCGTAGTCAAGATTCGCAGTAACGGATGACAGAATCCGAATGGACTTAAGCATAGCCACCGGCGAATAGACTTCCTCATAACCTTTCGCAACAAGCCTAGCCTTGAAGGTTTCAACCTTCCCATCCACTCCACTTTTTTTCTTGTAGATCCATTTGCACCCAATGGGTTTTATCCCATCTATTGGTTCTATAAGCTTTCAGACATGATTGGTTCGCAATCAAATTTTTTTGGGATCCTGTCCAGTGACTCTCCCAGGAACATGAACCTCTCAGGTTGATGAACAACCCTTCCACTACGACGAGACCCCTCCTGTGTACTCGCGATAGGTGGTGTCTCATTCCGCACATCAGGTATAATTTTTGTTTGTACCATATATTCATTCCTAACCTTTTCTAGAACAATTTGTCACCCGGGTTCATGGTTTATCACATAATGTTTTTCCAAGAATCTAGCATTTGTGCTGAAAAACTCTTAGGATTATAAAATAAACCATCCTTACTTCCTCTAGGGTATTCCACAAAGAAACAAACTTCTGTCTTCGGTTCCACCATACTTGCATCTCACACCAATACATGTGTCGGACAACCACATATCCGAAGATGTTTAAGACTTGGCTTCCGCCCAGTCCACAACTCCATAGGGGTACCGGGAACTGCCTTAGCTGGTACCAAATTTAGAATGAAAACCGTTATCTCTAATGTAAAGCCCCTAAAAGAAAATGTGGTAAATCCGAAGAAACCACCTTGTACATTACCATATATTTAAAGAACCTATTCCTCTTAACTGCTACAACATTCTACCGTAGCATCCTTGGTGCAGAGAATTGGGATGTAATCCCAAGTTTTGACAAGTAGTCCTTGAACTCCCAAAGAGGTATTCACCACCACGATCAGATCATAGGGTCTAATCTACCTCTTTCCTAGATGTTCATTGTGTAGGTCCAATATCAACCCAAAGGGGGGGTGAATGGGTTGATTAACAGATTTTAAACTATTTTGAAAATCTTTTCTTAGTTTTAAAACAAGCACACAGGTCTAAAAGAAATGCAGTTAAGTAAAGAGAAAAGAGAGAAGAGATACAACCGAGATTTATAGAGGTTCGGTCCTTCTGACCTAGTCCTCTCCCCAA
>JAULLE010241880.1:0-11818 GCA_035668155.1 Sarracenia purpurea
CCCTCTTGGGTTGCCTTTCGGACCAAAAATTGGAATCAGAGTCTCGGCTCATATCTTGATTTCAAAATCATTGAGTTAAGATCCTAAATGGCAACCTCTAGTTTTACCTTTCCTGCATCTGAGGGGCAGTCCACTTCCAGAGCTCCACTCTTCAATGGTACTAACTATACCTTCTGGAAAGTGAGGATAAAAATTTATATTCAGTCTATTGATTATGAACTCTGGAAGATGATAATGATCGGACCTAAAACACCTTCTATTCTAGTAGATGGTGAGAGTATTCCTAAGCCTGAATCCAATTGGAATGAGGCTGATATTGGAAAGATCAACAGAAACGTAAAAGCCATGAACATTTTGTTATGTGCTCTAGACTCTACTGAATTTAATAGAGTTTCTTCATGTGACACAGCCAAAGAAATTTGGGATAGATTATAAGTCACACATGAAGGGACTACTCAAGTAAAAAAGTCCAAAATCAGTCTGCTAGTTCATAACTATGAACTTTTTAGGATGAAGGAAGAGCAAACTATTTTTGAAATGTTTACACGCTTTACTAACATTACTAATGATTTAAAATCTCTTGGTTAAGTGTATAGCAATACAGAAATGGTGAGAAAAATTCTAAGATGCCTACCTGAGAAATGGGAAGCTAAAGTGACTGCAATTCAAGAGGCGAAGGACCTCACTACACTCAGTCTGGAGGAGCTTCTTGGTTCTCTCATGACACATGAGATGAACAAGAAGGTTGATCTTGAGGAGGACAATAACCGAAGGAAAGGAATTGCCCTCAAGATAACAACACAAAAGGATGAATCTGACGAGGATAGCTTAAGTGAGGACAGTGAAAACGTGGCCCTCATCACGAAGAAATTCAAGCGTTTTCTCAAAAGAAAGAAGGGAGGAAGAAAATTCCTCAAGAAAGATGGCTATCGAGGAGAAAGCTCGAAGCTCAAAACAGACTCAAGCAATATCAAAAACGATGAAATCATTTGCTATGTGTCTGCCACAACATGCGTAGTAAGGTGCATCATCATCAATACATGCCATACGTAAAACACAATGTTACATACAGACTAGAGTTTAAAGCAATATAATGTAAAATGAAGCAACATAAATCAGTAACAAATGATACAAATCAAATATGCTTCCAAAACCACAAAGTAAGCGAGTATAAATATGTATATCCTAATCAAAATGTATGAATGCAACTGAAATGGCACGTAAGACGTCATAAAGATAAGTTCATATCAAATTCATGGCTAAAACTACTTTGAACGCCTAATAGAAGCATAAGTTGCACTTACAATTCGATCATGGATAGTGGACATATGACACAATTGCGAAGAACTGATGTCAACTTGAATGAGATTAGTAAAGGAAATCTTCGCATCATTAGTTGAGTTAGAAGGTGACGTCGTATTGATATTGTTCAGAGCATTCATGAATAATTCATCATTTAAGTCATGTGTTCGTATCCAATTATGAACTATGCAACAATTTAGCGGTATCTATTTCTGCTTCTTAAGCAAGTATAGAGCCAGTCGAGATAAAATACGAAATCTAGCCTTAGGAACTCAAAAGCACCTCTCGATAACGTTCCTCAATGAAGAGTGCCGATAATTAAACCACTTTTTGATGCTATTGGCTTTCTTTGACCTCTGTAGTTATTGACATTGTACCTCTCCCTCTATATGGTGGAAAAAAGGCAGGCATGTTTGTATATCCTAAATCTAAAACGTAGTATTTGTTAGGATTGTATACTTAAAAGTCATGCTTTTATGTATTTTATTCTTTGATCCCTGGTATATTAATGAGAAATATTCAAGATGTTATTGCATTTATGGTTTCATATTTATTGTATTTGTGATGAATGAATGCATTGTCCGTATATTCTATCCAGTATTTGACTCGGTGCATGAAGCACGGAAGATCGGGTCAAAGGTTCTGGTAGAATATATAGGTAGGCTCATAACCGCAATAGGCCCAGACAATCTATTGGTACGATTGTAGCATATTGTTATAATAACTGGTGTTGGCTAGGTCGAACGGCTTGAATTCAGGTTTGGGAATTCGATATTTGAGCTCGATGTGTTAGTCCACTTGGAGGTATTGAGCGGGATCAACAGGATGATCAATTCTATACTGAAAATATGAATTGATTCACACTCTATATTATCATGTATTGCATGAATTCTTAATCCTGAAGTGATTGATTAATCATGTTCAGATAATGCACAGTACTTTGAGTCACCAGTGGCTGAGATTTTGATATTGAGATCAATATGATCGGTGGGTTGGGTGCTGTCGTTATTTATTCGATGGTTGATAATCATTTGACGGAAACCACGCCTGATTTAGCTTGAGGAGTTCCCCCTCATGTGCTTGGTTTATAGGTTTGACTATGCCAGAATCTTGCAAGTGGATCATTCGATCCGACATATTCAAAAGGATAAGCGGTGCGGTTGCGAGGATTAGAGGATAATTAAACCGGGTTGTCAGTAACCTAATTTAATTATCGGGAATCCATATCCTAAACGTGGGGAGACCTTGGTGAAATTGATAATTGGAAACTCGAGACATAATTCAAATTAGAACCGGGAGTTCAGTCAGGGTCTTTAGTGGAATAAGTCCGGGTTCGTGCGGGAAAGGATTTTTAACTCGAAGGTTGAGTTCCGGATATCACGATTTCCCTTACGGTTAGCCTGAGTCCTATACTTCATCGTGATCCCTCACATAGCCCATTATATGCACGATTATATTTTTTATTGGTTTCAGATATGAATTAATTTAATTTGATTGTTGGTTTTTTCGTCGGAACAATCGGAGAATTAAATTAATTCATTGGGGGAATAAATGGAATTTGGCACACTAGAGAGACACTCACATAGTGTCTGGCCCTAGAGAGGGTTTGGTGGAGTTATTTTTGTCTCAAATCTCTTATTTCCATAATGCATATGGAGAATAAGGAAAGGAGAATAAAAATACATGGAATTGATATATTAAGATATATCGATCTTCTCGTCTCTCTCACCCCATATCTTGCCACTCCCCTCTCTCATATTTTGTAGATATTTTCCTACAACATTGAGAGAACTTGTGTGATAGAAACCAAAGAAGAAAATACACGAATGTCCGATTCGGTACCCACTCACCGAAATCGTCGCATACATCGAGTTATACGTGAGAAGATCAAATGGTCATCTTGGATCGTTGGTGGATATTCAAGAAGCTTTTTAGACAAGTTTCTTCAAGGTAAAAATTAATTAAAATAAGTATACTGTTATCGTTTTCATGAAAATTGCGAAAATGACGTTTTATGGCCACGTTGATCTTTCCGTTGTGCGGCTCCAACATTGGTATCAGAGCCAGGCTACATTTTTTAAGAAAAACACATGTACTTACCTCAGTTTTGTAGCATTTAGTCGTTATGATCCGAGTATTATGGTTTTTAAATGAATGGTTATACTTTTACTTAATTTATATGCGTTTGGTTTTATCTCGACATTTTGAATCAAGATTAGAAATTTGCACGCCTCCGGGTGAGGTATAAGATTTTATATATAATATTTTCATTCATTTTTTATGGATCATTGATATATGTCGAGAACACGAACATTGAGCATCAAAACCAAAGTAAGGAAGGGGAGGCGGCATAAGACTGTTTCGGAGAGCCAAGTTCAGCCAACTTCGGGGCTCATTTTTGGGGCTTTGACAACATTTCTCGGTGTGATTTTTTTGTTGAAATTGAGATTTTTCGATGGGTATCTGATGATAGTTCGGTGGCGGTTCTTCGACGGTTGCAAGGCGGTCAAAACGGAGCTCAAAGTCAGCGGCGCACTGTAGCAGGTACTGTAGTAATGCAAAATTTGAGGATTTTTTCTGAGGCTTCCAACATCATATTTTGGCATGATTTTTTGCTGGATCCAGTAGTCGAAGTTTTCTACCTATGATAATTTCTTTGAGGTTTGATAGTGGCAGAAAGGCAACCAAATAGAGGCGCAAATAGCGGCGTGCGAAGCTGCCAGTTTCGATAGACCAGGGGCTACAGGTAAGGGCGTGTTTGGCTTGATTTTTGGGCTTTTACTGGAGGGTCCAACGGTGGTCCAGGGCTGGGATGGTGATCCGATGACTGATGTGTTGGCCTAGCAAGACTTCAATAACCGTTTTGATTATAACAAACCTAAGTATCTAATAGTGCATATTGAGTATGTTTTCAGGAAAGAAAAGTTTAGCACAATCAAAGATACACAAAAGGAGCCATGACGCTTATTATCATGCAAAAACTCTTTGACGACGAGCTTATCAATTTTTGTAGAAGTTGATATTTCGAATATTTAAAGGAATTGCTTTTGATTTCTTTTAGGACTTATGTATATTCAGTTGTACTCATTGGATATGTATCTTGAAGCTCATAGGATTCCTAAACACACTTAAAAATGTTTTTCCAAAAGATAAAATGATTAAAAATCTTTTTGAAAAACTATTTTTATGGATTTTAAAGAAACTAATCGACTAATGTTCTTTCTAGTCGACTGAAATGGTGTGTCAAACAAAGTTGGTTTTCAAAATAGTCCATTCGACTGATCTCTACATTCAGTCAACTAAACTCTACATCCAGTCAACTGAATAGGCCAGATTTCGCATTTTTTAGTGCAACGGCTAGTTTGACATTACCATGTTTAGCCCAACGGCTAGTTGAGGATTGAGGCCTATAAATAGAGCCCTTGAGCTCTGGTTTTATACATCTCAAGTCTCTCAATCATTCTCTCTATTGCTTAATCATTGTGCTTCAAATCTCTTTGTTTTTTAATCAAATTTGTGAGAGAAAAAGATCATTAGATATCTCTTTGAGCTTTATTTTCATATTGTTTGAGAGGTGAATTAAAGCTTCATTACTTATACTTATTGGCTATCTTTTACAGCTTTGATTGTACATCTTTTTCCATTCCATTATACTTGAGAAGGTGTTTCTCAAAAAGGGTTAATCGGATGTTAAAGGATTTATATACTTGAGAAAGGGAGATTCTCAAGGAGAGGCTACTCCGCCTAGACTAAGGAAAGAGGCTACTTTGCCTAGACTAAGGAGCAATAGTGGAAATCCTTATAGCAGTTGGCTTGAGGTAAGGACTAGGCCGTTGCGCCGAACCTTGTAAAATATTGGTGTTATCTCTCTTACTTTTCTCTTTACTTTCTTTACTTATTTATTGTATGTCACAAATTGTTTTTATTTGAATACTTGAATTAATTAAAAAAAATTAAATCCAATTCACCCCTCTCTTGGGATTACACACAAACTATTAATTGGTATCAGATCTTATCACATTATTCTTAACAAGCTTTTGTGAGAAAGATCTATAGCTGGCATTGGTGTATCCCCTTTTGGCGAAGGTCACTTTTCTACAAGGCCTCCATTCTTCAGTGGTGTCAACTACACCATTTGGAAGCAAAGAATGAGGATCTTCATTCAAACCATGGATTGGAAGGCTTGGAAGGTAATCGTGCAAGGAAATCACGTTCCTCCTGAAAATATAGAAGGAAAGAAAGTTCATAAACTAGAAGAACAAATGAATGAAAATGATAGCAAACTCGTAGAAGTTAATTCTAGTGCCAAGAACACATTATATTGTGCCTTAGATGCTAATGAATATAATCGAATAATGTCATGTAAAAGTACAAAAGAAATTAAATTTTGGGAAAAATTAGAAATCAGTTATGAAGGAACACAAGATGTTAAGGACTCTAGGATTGATAGGTTTATTAGTGAGTATGAAGGTTTTAAAATCAATGAAGATGAAACTATATCTAGTATGTATACTCGATTTACGCATATTATTAACTCTCCAAATGCTCTTAGAAAAACTTACCAATCTTATGAGCTTTTAAGGAAAATACTCAAAGCCTTGCCATCGATTTGGGAAGCTAAGGTTACAGCTATATCCGAGGCAAGAAATCTAAGGGTAATGACATTGAATGAACTAATTGGCTCATTATTGACATATGAACTAAAGATCAATGGAAGAGTCAACAAACAAATCAAGGTCATGAAATCCATCGACTTCAAAGCCTCCAAAGAAAGTTCTAGTGATGAAGATGAGGAAATCAATGATGATGAAATGGCAAACTTCTGTTTAATGGAAAGTATAGACTAAGAGGTATGTTCTCATTCTAACTCATGCAATGAATCTAGTTCGTCTTACTCTATGATATCATATGATAAACTTAAAAATGAAATGTTTAACTTACATAAAAGCCTTTTGAAACTAGAAAAGAAAAATGATAGATTAAAAAATGAATATAAAAGGTTTTGAAAGAAATTGAGGAATTAAAAACTATAAATGAAAATGCTCAAAATGAAAAAGAAAAAATGTCTAAAGAACATATTTTGAAAATTAAATATTTGAAAAAAGAAAAACTTATCTTCAAAGATGAATTTGAAAAATCAACAACAATTTATAAAGATGAGATTTCTATCTTAAAAAAGAAAATGACATGTTAAAAACTCAACTCATGAATTTAGAAGGTAAAAATATTGAAAATGATATCTCTTGTGAACTTCAAAGAAAAGTAGAGGATTACTCAAAAATTATTTACAAATTCATAAATGGGAAAGAAAATTTTGAAAAACTCTTAGGAGCACAAACAAGATATTTAAACAAAGAAGGAATTGGCTATAATGGAGAAGTAAAATTGAAATCTAAAAATCATTTTGTAAAAGAATCAGAGAGCTTCTCAAAGACATTTTAAAAAAATACCTATGAAAATGTAATATGCGCTTTCAATGAAAAAGAAAATGACACATTAAATTTGATTGCCCTTTAAAAAGAAATAATGATGTCACAAAAATAGTTTAAAGAGTGAAAGAAACTAGTCCAATAGGACCTGAAAAGATTTAGGTACCAAACAAAATCACTTGAATTGTCTTATATGTATGCTTGAGATCCTCATACTCAAAAGAAAGATGGTACCTAGATAGTGGATGCTCAAGACATATGACGGACGACAAATTTAAATTCTTAAGCTTAACACATAAAGATGTAGGTTATGTAACATTTGGGGACAATGGAAAAGGTAAAATCATTGGTATAGGTAAGGTTGGTAAGGATTCTTTCCTTTCCATTGATAAGGTTCTTCTTGTAGATGGTCTCAAACATAATCTTCTTAGTATTAGTCAGCTATGCGATAAAAACTATAGAATACAATTTTTGTATGACACATGTGTTGTTAAAAACAAAGAAAATGATGAAATTTTATTTGTTGTAAAAAGATTTGGAAATGTCAACACTATTGATTTTGAAACTTAAGCTCTCAAAATGTTAATTTCTTTTCTGCTTTAAATGAAACAAGTTGGTTATGACATAGGAGGCTAAGTCATGCTTGTATGGATCTCCTATCCAAACTTGTCAAGAAAGATTTGGTCAAAGGCATGCCTAAGACCAAATTTATTAAAGACAAAGTTTCGAATGCTTATCAATTTCACTACAAGGAAAAATATATTCGTCGACAATGCTTTGCCGATAAAGTTTCGTGAATGTCATCAGGAATGATCTATTGCGATGAAGGTAAGAGTTTTGGCGATGAACCAATTCATCGCGGTTAATTTGTAGATGTTTTGGTGACGAACGAACTCGTCGCGGTTGACGCTTTCTCTTGTAGTGTTTGGTAAGCAAGGAAAAATGAGTTTCAACAAGAAATAAGAAATTTCTACAAATAGGCCACTATAATTACTTCATCTCGATTTATTTGGTCCTATGAAACCTCAAAGTTTTGAAGGAAAATCATATTGTTTTGTTATAATTAATGATTTTTCATGATACACATGGGTTTTATCCCTTGCATCTAAAGATGAAGTATGTCATGTTTTGGCTAAACTTTGTAAGAAAATTCAAAATGAAAAGGGATATGCCATTCTACACATTCATAGTGATAGAGGAGGAGAATTTAAACATAAAGATGTTGAAAACTTTTGTGATCAAAATGGCATTTCCCATTATTTTTCTGCACCTCGAACTCCTCAACAAAATGGGGTTGTTGAGAGGAAAAATCGATCTTTACAGGAAATGACACATACAATGTTAAATTAACACAAAATTCCTAAATATTTTTGGGCCATGGCAAATACTACTTGCTATGTTATGAACCGAGTTTTCATAAGATATCACTTAAACAAAACTCCTTATGAACTATGGAATGGTAGAAAACTCAACATTTCTTATTTTCATGTCTTTGGTTGTAAAGGTTTTATTTTAAATAAAAAAGTTGATTTAGGAAAACTTGAATCTAAATCTGATGAAGGTATCTTTCTTGGATATGCTACGAATAGTAAAACCTATAGTGTTTACAATAAAAGAACCATGACTTTAGTTGAATCTATTCACATAACATTTAATGAGTGTAATCCTTTTACTTCTAAGATTCAAATTGATGATGATATAGATATAATTAAAGGATTGGAAGAGATTCAAATTCAGGATGAGAAAGGAAAGAGCATCGAGGTAAATGACCAAAACGAATACAAAGACCCATCAAAGGAATGGAAGACAATAAAGGATCACCCCATGGATCAGATTATGGGTGAGCCTTCACGAGGGGTAAGTACTCGATCTTCTTTAAGAAATATTTGTGATCATCTTATTTTTCTATCTCAAGAAGAACCTAAAAATATAAATGTAGCATTAGAAGATGAATCTTGGTTAATTGGCATGCAAGAAGAATTAAATCAATTTGAAAGAAATAAGGTTTGACATTTAGTTCCTAGGCCTAATGATAACACCATTAGTGGAACTAAATGGGTTTTTAGAAATAAAAAAGATGAAAATGGTATTGTTGTCCGAAACAAGGCTAGGCTAGTTGCACGAGGTTATAATCAAGAAGGAATTGATTTTGAAGAAACCTATGCACCTGTAGCTAGGATGGAAGCAATTCGCATGTCGTTAACATATGCATCTTATAAGAACTTCAAACTTTTTCAAATGGATGTGCAAAGTGCTTTTTTAAATGGCTTTATAAATGAAGAAGTATATGTTGAACAACCACCTGGCTTTGAAGATCATCTTTATCCTATCAACGCTTTTAAACTAACAAAAGCTTCATATGGTTTAAAACAAGCTCATTGAGCTTTGTATGAAATATTAAGTAACTTTTTGTTAGAAAATGGTTTTACTAGAGGAATGATTGGTACAACTTTATTCATTAAAACTAAAAATGAAGAAATTCTTATCGTAAAAATATACGTAGATGACATTATTTTTGGTTATACTAATGAGCATTTGTGTAAGGAATTTCCTTTGCATATGCAAAAACAATTTGAAATGAGCATGATGGGAGAGCTCTCATACTTTCTCGGACTCCAAATCAAGCAAGGAGAGAAAGGAACATTCATCAACCAATCAAAGTACATATGGGAATTGCTCAAGTGCTTTAACATGGAAAATGTAAAAGTTTTGGGAACTCCAATGAGTCCCTTAACAAAACTTGACAAAGACGAGCAAGGAAAATTGATAGACACTAATCTCTACTGAGGTATGATTGGTAGTTACTTTATTTAACTGCAAGTAGACCCGATATGTGCACGACATCAACCATGTCCAAAAGAATCTCATCTAACTGTAGTAAAAAGAATTTTAAGATATTTAATTGGTTGAATAGAAATTGGTTTATGGTATCCTAAGTTCACATCTTTTGAAATGATAAGTTACTCCGATGCGGATTTTGCTTGTTGTACTATTGACCGTAAAAGCACTAGTGGAACATGTCATTTCTTAGGAAAATCACTTGTTTCATGGTTTCAAAGAAACAAAACTCTGTTGTACTATCTACTGCTGAAGCCGAATATGTGGTTGCGAGTAGTTGTTGTACACAGATTTTATATATGAAATAACAACTTAAAGATTTTAAATTAAAATACGAGGTTGTGCCAATTAAATATGATAATGAGAGCACAATAAATATTTCTAAAAATCCTATTCTGCATTCACGAACTAAACATATTGAGATAAGACATCACTTTGTTCGTGATCATGTACAAAAATGTGATATTTTCTTAGAATTTGTATGCACAAGTGAGCAATGGGAATATATTTTCACTAAACCTCTTAATGAGGATAAGTTCATAATAATTAGACATGAATTGGGCATCATGCATATTCATGATGATGATGGTGACAATGAGTCTTCCCCTGGCTCCGCTTCTGTTTGATCATGACAGATGGGGAAGAAGAATTGCAAGCAAAATACTGATATTGTTATTATACTCTTTTCATGTACCTATGTTGGATGTTTGATATGCCTATGTGGCTTATGATTTACGTGTCTCATGATTGTTCATCTTATTGTATTTTGTTGGATATTGAAGTTTATTGAAATATTAATGATAAATCATAGAGAATGTTTGAAAATGTTCTATAAGCGTATTGTAAGGGTGAGTTTATTTTAGCTTTCCTACATTATTTTGCTATGTGTTTGCCATCATCAAAAAAGGGGGAGATTCTTGCCCTAACAAGACTTTAATAACCATTTTAATGTTAACAAGCCTAAGTATCTAATTGTGCATATTGAGTATGTTTTCAGGAAAAAAAAGTTTTGCACAATCAAAGATACACAAAGGAAGCCATTGTTGGAAATCGAGACGGAAGCGCGTGGGTTTTAAAAAACGAGTCGGGTGCCCGTTTTCGTGAAATCTACTATGTAATCTACATGGACAGAAGTTATACCTACGTGTGATTATCGAAAATCACAACAAAAAATTCCACGTACCGTTGAGACGACCCCACGATCTTCTCACGTATGACCCTTGCACGTACTCGCATCCGGTTAGTGAGCACCGATCCGAGACGAGGCTTGAAACTTCAACACGCAATGGATTCTCCCCAAAAACTCAAGAGAATTAGCGAGAGAACCCTAGGGGGGTCGACGGCTATAAAGAGTGTTATGAGGCAAGGGTTTTGATTTTCCCACACTTATGTATATATATAAGCCTCCAATTAATTAAGAGAATATAAAAAAAATATTATTCTCCACCATTAATTGAAATATATATATTCATAAATATATAAATAAAAACCATATATATATGGGTTCCATATTTTTATTCCTTATATTCATATATATATATATATCCCACATATATTTTAGGAAAAATAAAAACATCTTTTTTCACACCAAATATATGTAATATATGTAAATGTATACATAAAATCATGCCCATATAGGGCCGACCAACACAAGGAGGCATAAGGGAAGATGCAGAAAAATTCTCTAATTTCCTAAAATTTCTCCTATTGAATATATTCATGCCTTGTTTAATTTATTTCCTAGATATATATAAAATATATCTAAACAAATTAAATTAGGCAAATATATTCCCTTTGGCCGGCCACCGAGGGATAAAACCCTAGATGCCTCTAATACCGAAAATGTCCCCGAACATTTAATTTAATACCTGGAATGTCCCGGCGAAAAATTCGACGATCGAATTAAATTAAATAAATACCAAACCTTCGTAAAATCACGTGCATATAAAAGTGCTACGTGAGGGATCACGGGGAAGTATAGGATACGGGCTAATCGTACGAGAATACCGGATATCCCTAACTCAAGCCCTGAGTTAGTCCATTCTCGCACGAGTCAGGACTTATTCAACTAAAGGTCCTGACTGAACTCCCGGTCCTAAACTCGAATTATGTCTCGAGTTTCCAATTATCAGATGCACTGCCACCTCCCCACGTTTAAGATATGGATTCTTAATAATCGAATTAGGTTACTGACAACCCGGTTCGAAAATCATCTTATCCTCGCAACCGCCCCGCTCAACTTATTGGTA
>JAULLE010242977.1:0-11815 GCA_035668155.1 Sarracenia purpurea
GGTTGCCTACCTGGACCAACAATGTTGTTTTCCATAGATCTCCTATCAGTTTTTAAGGCTTAAAAGATAGGTAGCAGGGCTCTCATACTAATTGTTAGCCTAAAAGTGCAACCTAGAGGGGGGTGAATAGGTTGTCTAGCAAACTTAACACTTTTAAACTCTTTTTACAAATTCTATGTGGGAAGCAATATATGTGAGTGCAACAAATATAATCATATGCACAAATTGTAAAGAGAAGGGATAGAGAAATTCAAACCACAACACACAAGAGTTATAGTGGTTCGGCCAAAACCTGGCCTACGTCCAATCCCCAAAATGCCTTTGGGAATTCACTAATGGATTGCTTACGGATGAATCGTAACCGTTTACAAAATGACCATCTTACTGGTGAGGCGTAACCAACCATTGTTGAAGGCAAATCGAAGCCTATTCTTCTTTGTAAGGTGAAGCCAAACATGGTTCGTTATCAAAGAAGTGATAGAAGCAACAAGTGAACCCTGCTCTTCGAAAGGTTACAGCAGCAATGGTAGTGACAGTAGCTTTGTCCTCCTTTGTGAGGTGATTAAATACAATTCAAAAGCTCACTATAATATTCTCTCTAACTCTCAATTTGATTTACAATGAAGGAAAAATGAATGAGAGGGGTACAAAGTTCTGGTATATAAAACCAGAAGCAAAAAGCTCACAATAAAGATGAGAATTTAGTTTCAGAGCATGGGAGTAATTTTCAAGTAGTAAATGGCGATTAGGGTTCTTTGATTCTTATTCACCAACCCATCCAATGAGGAATAAATTCTCCTTAAATAGCCTCTCAATGATTTAGGAACGTTGGAGCCAAAAACTAGCCATTGAAGGTCGAAAAAAAGTCGTTGCAAACTCAGATCTGGGAGAGATTTTGTGTAGGGTTCGATCCTTTTATGGTAGGGTTTGAACCTTTTGGCTTAGGTTCAAACCTTTCTTGATCTTCAAGGAGAGAAAAAAGCCTCAGGACTTTAGGTTCGACACTTTTTGGTCTGGGGTTCGACACTTTCTTTCTGAACTTTTTGTCAAACATCAAACAATCCTATCTCCTACCAATGAACTTCGCATGAGGTAAATTTTATATCCAAATTGAAGCCTTGGAAGTCCTCTTTCTAATGGTTCAGGTCTGACCTCAAAATTCCTTGTGTGGAGAAAGTTATGATCAAAATACTCAAGGTATGTTAGTTCTAACTTTCGCTGAAATTCACATTGGTGTCGAACCTTCTTCAAAGGTGTCGAACTTTGACTCCAATTTGATAAAGGTTCAAACCTTGAACATGTTAGTGTCGAACCTTTTGATTTCTCAGTGAAATAGCCTCCAGGTTTCGAAACTTCTTCTTCCTTTGATGAGGTGTCGAACTTTGCTTCAAAGGTGTCAAACTTTGACTTTTACACTTTTGTTCAATTTTCAAGTGAGCATATCTTCTTCTTATGAACTCCAAATGAAGTCAATTTTCTATTCAAATTGAAGCCCGGGAAGTCTTCTTTCTAATTAATCTAGTCTCACTTCCAAATTCCTTTTATAGAGAGGGTTATGACCAAATTATTGAAGGTATGTCATTTTAAACTTTGATCTCCCCTTGAGCTATTATCACTCATTTGATCTTTTAAAGTTCTCTTGGCTTCTTGGATGAGCATGGGCTTGATTAATACTAAAATTATATCTCAAGCACAACTAACACATTAGTAACAAAAAATCAATGTATTGTTATTGTCAAAACCAAAATGAAGCTTCATTGAAAAAGTCTTTAGGCTAACAAGTTTATCGGGTGCAAAGATGGAAATTGGCACAATAGGGATTTATCCCATGTGATAGCCTACCCTAGGAGAGGAATTTTGGTCCCAATTTTGGCATGGATAATATATATTATCTTTCATATACACCTTTTGGAAACAAACCAAAAAATTATAAGGAAGACATATAATTCCAAGGCTTCCATTCTTCAAAGATTCTAACCCTAGCTGCCCCATTTATCTTCTACATAGATGTATTTTCCAGCTTTTGAGAGGTATGTGAGGTGTGAGACACCATAGCAAGAAACATACTTCGATCCGATTTGGCGCCCACTCGCTGGGATCGTCGTCGTGCATCGGGATATATGTGAGAAGATCACTGGGTCATCTCAGATTGTTGTTCGGCATCTAGAAACTTTTCTTGACAAGTTTCCACGAGGTATGATTCATTATACATCATAAAATAATTTTAGTTTTTCATGAAAATGCAAACGATGTTTTTACGATCACGTCATCAAACTTTTTTGATTATTTTCGCTGCGCAGCTCTAACAAAAGCTTCATCGCTAACAAGTCATCAAGCATTCGGGGAACTTCAGAGTCAGAAAAGGGATACTCTTTTTCTTGCATCTCCTTTAAAGTGAGCCTTCTCCTCCCTTTTTCCTTAGCTAAACTCGGCTTTTTCACTTTCTTTTGCCACTGGTTTAGCAGAAATCTTGACGAGTGCAGTGATTATGGTCATTGATTCCTTGATATCCTCTTTAATGGTAGACTTGACCATTTATGATTGTCTTGCCTATCCTGTAATATCCGGACTTATTTTAATTAATAATTATTTTAAATCAAAAGGATTTCTGATTATAGATTTTTATCCGGATTTTTTTTTAAAATCCAATAGAATGGTTTTTGATTTACTCCTATACCCGTGTATTTAAAATAGCAAAATTTATTATTTTATTTTATTTTATTTTGTTGTGTTTACAAAATTTTGATTCAAATAAAAAGGGGTAAGATAGTAATTTGAGAAGAGTGTGTAGAATTTTTCAATATCAAAAAATATATAAAATAAATAAAAATAAAAATCTCGGTAAATCCAGAAGCTTCTCGGTTGAAGCTTATTTCGTAAAAGCCAAACGCGACTTGCGCGAACAGCAAGAGAGAAACGCGAGGGAGAAGAGAGGACCGGAGAAGGGAGGAGGCCACCCCCGGCACCACCACTACCGCCGACCTTCGGCGCACCCCGGCGCGCCTCCGAGGCCGTCGTCATCGGAGAGAGAGAAGGAGAGAGGGATGGCAAACAGTGGTCGAAACAGGGGAGAAGGACGCGGCGATTCCGCGAGTTTTATGGTTTGATTTGGGTACCGATCGGCTTATTTTCTCCGAATTTCTCCGTCTAAGGTAATTTACTAGCTCTTAAGAACATTTCCACTAATTTAGTTTGAGATTCGGGGGAAGTTTCGTGATCGATTGAAATTGGAGAGTTGCCGAACCCATCGGCCCCCTTTTGTTGGATTTTTGAGTTTTTAGCATATTTTAGCTATCAAAACATGAAATTGAACATTGTGATAACCATCTAGGCTTGCTAGAACTATGATGGTGGAATCAATTTCAATTTTGGAACAACTAGAGTTTTCGGACCCGATTTGGGGCTGATTTGGGGATTTCGGCCCTACAGGGATAATTTCTTGAAATTGATTCCAATTCTTTGATATTGGGGTAGAATATAGCTTGCGGTTAAAATTTGATAATTTTTCGATAGCCGAATTTTATTCCCATTAATTAATTAGTGAGTTGTAATTTAATTTTTGCCAGTGGGACGTGCTTTCAGGAATGGATCGACACGGCTATGAATTCTACTCGATTTATTGATATCGATTCGGCTGCGAGGTAAGATTCTAGACTTTATAAACCTCGTTACTGATATAGATTGTATTTTTATCAAAAATTTAATGATGAACCCTAATTTGCTATTGCCGAACCCGTGTGAGCTTCCAGTTTTGGATCCTAGTTTTTATTCATGAAATTTGTTGTTGAATCGTGACATTGAGGCCTATAGGAGCTACCTTAGCTAGGTAGGACTTTGTGTTGTAGATCTATAATCTTTAATATGGGAGATTAAAGATTTAGGGTTTGAAAAGTTACGTGAGGTTAATTAAATTGGTCTTAGCTGGGTTGAAACTAAATATGTAAGATTAGGAGTTGGTTTTATGAAAACTACGATAGAGAAATATATGTATAGCTTGCATATAAAATTGGTTTTTATAAAAATCTAAGCTATATAAATTGATGTGGAAACGTGGATTGAGTTTGAATATGGTTTTGATAACGAAAATGTAATATGGAAAATATGAATAATGGTTTTTTTTGTGCGATTCACGGTGAGCGACTGTGTGCGATTCACGGTGAGCGACTGTGTGTGATTCACGGACAATCTAGGGGCGCCTTAGGGCGTTCCCCTCAACGGATCAAGGATGGAAAATAGTTTTTGTCTCCTTGAAGACCTGGATTCTGAAAGCGTGGGAGACCTGGTTCAAGTTTCACACGACGTCTCGGATGGTATTAGGGCTTCCCGAAAGGAGAAATCGGAGAGAACTCCGTACCATGTAATTTGTGATGTAGCGGAGTTACGGATTAAACTTTTATCTATGGTCAGAGAGCGGTCTGTTAATCGTAAGTGTGCTCGTGCTGTTATTGCCACGGCAAGAGATCTGGAAGCCGAAGTTAATCGAGCTAAAGATGATGCTATCGAATCGCCTAGAATGGTAGCCCTAGAGGCGCGTATTCAACGGCTGAAAGGGATAAGCCCTGTGAGGATCAAGGAGTTCGCTTCGGCACTCAATTTGAACCCTATTAGGATAGGAGGTAACATTCAGGAAATTTGGGCTACAACCGAAGCTGAGGGAGTCGCTCCGCTCTCGTCTGAAGGCAAGGTAAGCCGCACTGTATCTGGGAAGTGTGATTCCGAGTCCTTACCTGATATTAAATGTCAAGAGATTTATGAACAGAATGTTGGTTGTAAGTCGGGAAACATGGAAAAACAAATTGGAATCTTTGAGGCAAGCCCAAGGCATGAACACCATCTGTTCGGCACTTTGCCTAGCAAACCCGTTTTAGAGGACTTGGAGATGGAGAATGTTGAGGAGTCCATTGATGAGGCAGGAGTTGAGGATTGTATTGTTGGAGAAGATGCTGATCCAGAACCTGGCATGGAAGCTACAGAGATTTCGGTTATGGGAGCCCCTTCGCCTCAGGGTTACAAGGGGAATGTTGCCTCTCCGATAACAGGTTTTGCTGATTCTGGAGT
The DNA here is from genome assembly GCA_035668155.1 of Sarracenia purpurea. Taxonomy (NCBI): domain Eukaryota; kingdom Viridiplantae; phylum Streptophyta; class Magnoliopsida; order Ericales; family Sarraceniaceae; genus Sarracenia; species Sarracenia purpurea. The sequence continues at coordinate 5,059 of JAULLE010242977.1, forward strand.
TGCTTGTATAGGGATTGGTCTTGACTTTGTAAATGTGGATAAGAGGGAAGACCCGACAATCAAAGAGAAACCGATCGATGATATGGGGAAGCAGGGGAGCCATGTCCCCCAGGTGTTTGACGACTTATCTGAACCACAATTAGGTGGGATTATGGTGCAAAACTCGGTTCCATCGGCTGCGGAATTCGGTGGCAAGAGGAGCGATTTGCAGACTGCGCAGGAAGTAGTGTACAAGTCCGCCAACCAGGTGGGGGTTTCAAGCGGAGAAGCTCGCCCAAGTGCAACTGGAGCTAAAATTGAAAGTGGAAGAGAGGCTTTGGCAAATAGAGATTCTATGCATAAGTTGGATAGGGGCTCTCTATCCTGGGCTAATATTGTGGCTTTTAATGGGGTGCCGAGGCCATATGCCGGGGGTTTGCTTAACCACAGAAGTGCCTCAGGTTCAAACCTGGAGTTCATCGCTCCTTCTTCCCCGGGTGTTATTGATATTGAGGACAACTTGATTAATGATCAACCTTGGGAAACTTGTCTTGTGGGTTATTTTTTGGAGGATAACTTTGCTTTTGGTAGAGTTAGAGCTACGGCCATGACCCTATGGAAAAGTGAGGGTCTTCTGGAGGTTCAAGGTAACGATGGTGGGTTTTTCTTTTTCAAATTTCGTAGTTTACAGGATATGGAGATTGTTCTAGATAAGGGGCCTTGGCACTTTTTTGGCAAGCTCCTAATCCTTAGAAAATGGCGAAAAAGATTAAGTCTAACAAAGGATACCATGTCTAAGATTCCTGTTTGGGTTAAATTTATTGGCTTGCCCCTGGAGTTTTGGAATGATAATTGCTTGAGTAGAATAGCAAGTGCGGTTGGGGTCCCATTATTTCTTGATAAGGCTACCGATTTGAAATTGCGGATATCCTTTGCTAGGATTTGTATTGAAATAGATGCGGCTAAGCCTCTGTCCCACTCGATTGTAGTGAGATGTGAAGGGGAAATAATTGAAATCCCAATTGAGTATCAAGGATTGCCTTTTTTGTGTGTCCACTGTAAAGCTTTCGGCCATGAGATATCTAAGTGCATAGAGTACAAGAAGGGTAAAGATCAAGAAGATTGTCAAGTAAAAGGAACCGGTGAAGGGGTAGAAACGGAGAGTGATATATCTTTGTCAGATTCTTTGGAATGGATTAAAGTTAGGAAGAGAAGGAGTGATCACAGAGACAGAAGATGGGATCCTCATCCCCAGGTTCACGGTTCTCGGCAGGGTTATCAGCCGAAGCCTCTTGCTCCAAGGACTGCTCAGTCGTCCGTTGGTGGCAGAGATAGGTTCCGGCCTCTTCAGGAGGCCCAGGTGAAAGGAAAAGCTAATGGAGTTAAAGAGGATAAGCCTTCAGCTAAAAGGATATGTCCTCAGACCACCACTCGTTCTTGGGATAAGATCGAGATTGTTCAGCCTCACTATCCTCAGTATCCTGCATCTGTGCAGTCCAGTGCTCTGCCCCGTAGCTCTGCTCCGGTGCTAAGTCATGCCGTTCAGGCCTCGATGCTCAGCCAAGCGGTTGATGGTTCCGGCATATAGTATGGATTATCTTGCTTTAGCTGCTGGGATGTTAAGCAGATTCTGTTCAGCCGTCTGGTTGGCTTTGTTTATATTTTGGTAACATGTTATTTCTGGTTTTCTTTGTAAAAGCCTCATGAACAGTGTAATGGCTTTGTTTAGTTTTGTGTTTCAGCCGTTTGTTAGGCTTGGCTTTTGGGTTGTAATCTTTGTTTAAGCCGCGTGTTTGGCTTTGCTCATGTTCGCTAAGTTGGGTTAGATTATGTGGTGTTTTATTTGGGTTGTATAGCCTAGGGAATACCCCTTGTAAATATGTAATTTTTTTTATTTTTTTATGTTACAGTTACCTTACCCAAAAAAAATGAAGGACATCGTGACCCAATGTAAAAACTTTACATCTCTAGAAAAGATGTAAATCTTGTTGGCTTTGATTGCCAAATAAAATGAAGCACAAAAACTGGTTTAATAAAAAAAATGCAGCCAACCAAGAACACCAAACGGAGGAAGATTTTTGATGAAAACAGGGGCAGCAAAACAGGAAAATTATACAGCAAAAAACAGGAGCAAACTAGATCCCAACGGAAGCACTTTTGTAATGAGGAACAGGAGTTGTTTTTCTTACACGGGGGAAGGATAAATTTTCAGATACAAAACTTTTTTGCTGTCCAAAACATGAGGCTTTTTCTTCTCACAAAAAAATATAAAACCAACTGCCATTTTTTTTACTACCGATGCAAATGCTTAGGGTTTCTAAAACCAACTAAAACATACAAAATGATTTAAAAGGACATGAAAAATAAAACAATTACAAAAATATCCAAAAGGCATTAATTTTAACACTCCCCCTTAATGCCTTGTGACACCCAATAATTCTCTAAAATATTGAAACTTATCCCTTGAAAGTGCTTTGGTGAATATGTCCGCAACTTGGTCTTCGATAGCACAATACTTGAGTTGAATCTCTTCACTCTCCACGGCCTCCCTAATGAAATGATGCTTGATGGGAAATATATTTCGTACGGTTATGGTAGACGGGATTCTTTGTAATTGCAATTGCGGATTTATTGTCACACAAAACTGGAGTAGCTTTTCCTTACTTCTCACCAGCATCTTCTAAAATCCCCTTTAACCAAATTCCTTGTGAAGTTGCCAATGAAGCCAAAACATATTCGGCCTCGGCGGATGATTGTGCCACGCTTTATTGCTTCATGGACGCCCATAAAAATACACCTGAACCAAGAGAAAATGCATATCCAGAAGTGCTTCTCATATTATCAATACATCCGACCCAATCACTACCACCAAATCCAACCAACTTTGTATTAACATTTTTGTTAAATAAAATACAAAAATCAAGAGTACCTTGGATGTATCTCAAGACTCTCTTAGCCACTCCAAAATGCATTTGACTTGGATTTTGCATGAATCGGGATAACAGTAAGCTTGTAGCATACATGATATCCGGTCCTGTAGCCGTCAAGTACAATAAGTTTCCAACCAAACTTCTATATAAAGATGTATCCACTTCTTTACTTCCATCTTCTTTTGACAATTTCTCATTAGCAATCAAGGGAGTAGCAACCGACTTGCAATATTTCATTTTAAACTTTTCAAGAAGAGTTTTTGCATACTTCCGTTGGCAAATCAATAAGAAATTAAGCATTCTCCCCCTTTGATTTAAAAAAATATAACTCCCCCTTTGTTAAATACAAAAGCACTCTAAGATGGAGGCAACATTCATGAAAAAAATGATTTATATTTTCCTCGATTACGACAACTATATAATCATGAGGATAAATACGATGAGTTCAACAAGTAAGCAAAATCAAATTGCAAATAATGAAGCATATTAACATAAAGTATTTTCACTTCTCCCCCTTGCAAAAGAAAATGACTACTTATTAGATATCAAAGTCATATTTCAATGAGTTCTCCCCCTTTTATAAAAGGAATCATCAAGGCTTTCAATGAATTGTTATAATATTTCAAATTTATGATCAAGATCCTTGGAATTATACAAAAACTCACTAAAATGGAGCAGGTCAACCAAGCATAAATCCGATCATAAGACCGTCTTGCACTTTAGGTTTTATAAGTAAAAAGAATATGATACCAATTGTGAAATTGCTCATAAGTCTTCATTCATAATCAATGCTATCAGCTGTGATGGTTCTAGGGCAACCCAAGAGCGAGGGTGAATTGAGTTTATAAAAATTAATGTGAAATTAAAAAAAAACTTTTTGAAAACCCTTTTTCTATTTAAAATATTTTAAACAAATAGATAAATGTAGCAGTAAAAAGAGTTTAAGAGTTAGAGATACTTCAACCAATTCGACACATAGATTTATAATGGTTCGGCTTTCTCCTAGCCTACGTCCACTTCTCAAGATTTTTCTTGAGATTTTCCACTATATTAAGTGTTTAACAGGACACACTCCAAGACTTTACAAAGTTGTTTTCGGGCACACATTTCAAAGCCTTGCCAAGCTTTAAGAAGAAACTACGAAAAAACAATCATCTGTTTTTCTTCTTATCACTCTTAAGTTTCTTCTTTGAGAAAATCTATCTCAAAGGACAAAGCGCCACTCACCCTTGTTTACAATAAGAATGAAAGGTAATAAATACAAGTTACTCACTCTCTATTACAAATGATTGAACAAAAAATGTAATGGTGATGAGAGCAGTGAGAAACGAACAGGAGAACTGAGAAGTAAATGAGTTTTGAATGCTTTGAGCATTTGAATCAATCAATACAACAGTGAATGTTTGTCTCGTTGTTTTTTGAATGCTAGGAAATAATGTCTTATATAGTTCCTCTATCATTTTGAGCCGTTGGGAGCATTTAATACTCGAAAATCGGACCATTGAGAACTTCGAGATTTATAGCATTGCGCACTAGGGTTGACTCCCAACTTCAGGGGGTCGGCTCAGTGATGTTAGATTTGAGGTTCTTGGTTGAATGGGTCGGCTCATCACTTTGAGGGGTCGGCTCATTATGCAGTAAGTTCGTTTCATCAAAGGCAGGGGTTGACTCATTCTACGAATGGGTCAGATCATTTGAGACTTACCGAGAGTTTGCTTTAGCTTTTGATTTTGGGGCAACTATGTCTTCAATGAGTCGGCTCATGGAGCTTCTATCAGGATTGAATTTCAAAGGGGGTCGACTCGTAGAGCTCATGTGAGCTACCCAGGATTTTTTAATGCACAGTAATCAACTCGGTTCTTTGGGGGACGACTCATTGTGCTTTATAAGCTGCTTCACTGAGCAAGGGACCACTCATAAAGAATAGGAGTCGACTCATTCACTTCGAAAACTTGGGATATTTCAGGAGCTTCTTTTATATTAAATTAATATCTTATATCCCTAAAATTTTTTCTAAAACATCACTAAAACATTAGTAATAATTAAATCAATATGTTGTTATCATCAAAATCGAATTAATCGAATTATTGGAGTTTGATTGAATAATCCTTGAGCTAACAATCTCCCCCGTTTTAACTATGACAACCTATTGATTTATCAAGCAGTAAAAGGTATAGGACTCCCCCTAAGAGAGTGCATAGAGAAATAAATATTTTCAGAATATGTAAGGGCATTAGACTTTTGTAAAAAAGATTTTCTACTCCCCCTTTTAAAAAGAGTTTTAGAGTTATTTGACCATCATATTTCGCACTTTTTGATTAATCACAATTGATGAGATTGATTGTTATTTATTCCCTTTTGATCACAATTGCCCAAAAAAAAAATTCTAAAAGAGAGTGGATGAACCATGTTCTTAACTAAGTGTGAACTTGATCATAAGACCGTCTTGCACTTTAGGTTTGACCATCATATTTCGCTCTTTTTGATTAATCACAATTGTATCAAGGATTAGGATCCATCAAATCAATTCAATTATGACAAATCTTTGTCTTTTCTCCTCCTTTGTCATATCAAAAAGGAGAGAAAAAGCAAGAGGGTATCAGAGCAAGGGAGTAAAAGATATTAGCATATTAGAGCAATAAAGAAAGATTAATGCAAGCAAGAGAAATAACACAAGCTAAGCATGTATGACATAAGGAATATGTATCATATCGAATAAGAGAATTTATCAGTTATACAAAAAAAATAACAGAAAGTAAGAGGGATGAGGAGAATCAGTCCAGGTTGTGGATGTAATTCTTCCAGTCTTTGGTTTTCTCTTTCTTTCCCTTGTTAGCTTCGGCTCGATCCTTTGCAGCTTGAGTTCGATTTGCTTTCTTTTCTTCTTCATCAAAGTTAACTAGCAGTGCTACAAGATCCAGAGCTTCGTTTTGCTTCATTTTCTTCTCTTCTTTGTTTTCTTCTTGGATAGGGATGGATCAACCTGTTCTTTTCCTTTGCCTTTGGATGGATTAGCCTTCTCTTTGCTCTTGCCTTTGCCTTTGGGGCTCTCATCCTTTGGGACAGTAGGTTTCTCCAGGTCAACAGGCTAGAATTGCACTCCTTTCTCCTTTGGTTCTTGAGGCATGAATGGAGGAGTTTGTTGAGCATATGAAGCTTGGAGTTGAATGAGGCACCTTGAGGTTTTCTTATATGAACTTCAGCTCTTACAGTGATGTCCTTTAGGTCTTGAAATAGCAGTTCTTCTTCTCTCTTCTTCCTGATAGCCTTTTCGAGTGGAGTCTCAACATTCTTTCCCAAGGCTTGAGCTAAAGTAGCTTCAACATTTTCCTTATTCTTCTTGTATTCTTACCCCATTAGCTCAAGGATGTCCATAGTTGATTTGTTGATAAGACGAAGTCCTTCTTTAAAGTCCTTGGAAACTTGTCTTCCACTGTTTGTAGCTGACTCAATGTCTCATTTTTTTTTGGGTAATTACAATGTCTCATTTAAGTCCTATGACATCCTTTCTGAGTTTGCAAATCGGTGTTCTCTAAGGCATCTACTCTTCGGGTGAGGTTGAAGTTGTTAGGATAGTATACTTAAAAGCTATGCTTTTATGTATTTACTATCTGGGTTCCCGGCATATTAATGAGAATTCATTTAAGATGTTATGCATATTCGAATCCATATTTATTTTCTGTATAATGTATGTATGCATTGTCCGTATATATTGTCTAGTATTTGACTTGTCGCATGAAGCGGGGAAAATCGGGTCAAAGGTTTTGACATATATACAAGGGGCTCATGACCGCAATGGACCCGGACTGTCCATTGGTACGGTTGTAGCACATCGTTATATTGGCTGG
>JAULLE010244073.1:0-11813 GCA_035668155.1 Sarracenia purpurea
AGCCGTACCGTGGCTACTGTACCTCTACTAGGTTAACAAACCCATCCACCTCTTATCGGTTCTCACAACAGATACCTAATGTTGATCCTCAAATGGACACGTCCTTTAGACATATACTTTTGGTACAACATACTGATCCTAAATAGGATACTGGCGGCATCTTAGTGTCATTCTAGTCCCTCGGGACTTCTCACCCTCAAAAGAGGAAACTTTCAAACAAGGCTTCTAACCTAAGGGGTCACATCACATCATTATCACACTCCCCCACTTAATTCTCATCCACGTTCCATCGTACAAAGCACTCCCGTTCATACGCACCCAACCGCACACGGCTCACGATGCAACAACAAAACACGTAAACGTATGGCTTACGACATAGCACGGCCCATGACTTGTGTTTCACCACATCTATGTAAATCACCCTGGGTAACCACCTAACCCATAGGTCTACCCACACTCAAATACGCATCACAGTCCTATTCCCGTAGGTAGAATATTCGCTATCTGAAAGACAACAAGTCTATCACAACACAGGTTAACATTTACACATAAGCATATCAACATATCTTCTATATTGCGGCCTCAATCGCGTCCTCATCCCCGAGGCATCAAAACATTACATAAAGGAAGGGGGAGATAAAATGCCAAACTCAAAACCCAAGGTCATAAACTTATCTTGAGGATAAACAAAACAACACCCCTAAGGACCAAGTAGTCGAGGGTATAACATACTATCATCATGTCATGTAAGCACAACATCACATAGCCACATACCGAGGAGGTTTCTTGGAATGATATCTCAATCCGAACAACTCTCTTGGATTTCCAAGTAGAATGAGCGTTCGCGAGGCACCTTTCTAAATGGAACCCCAAACCAATAATACGGACGCCAAAGCAAGAAATACCATCCTTGAAATTCTACCTCCATACTCACATAGTCACGTAGCATGCGCAGGTAGGTCACATCACACACAAACATACAAGCACTCATGACATGAATGAAACATGCAAATCATCCCTCTCGGTACAACGCACGACCCTTCCCACGGTCCAAAGGTATTCGAGCCTAAAGCTCTGATACCATATGTAACATCCTGACCTTAAACCAATATCCGACTAATATAAATACATCTTAAACTTAATAAGATTTTAGTCGGTTTAACTGTAAAATAATCTAACTCTGAAAATTTTTAGAAATTTTGGCAGAATTTTCCCTATTTTTAGACTAACCCGACATGATCAATGTCGGCTACGACTTGTAAACTAGGTACATGGACAATTTATATGTCAACAATCTGCATACACGGCAAACCTAGGGTATTCTAAGCTATAACAAAGCCGACCTTCGGCACAACTACACTACTAACCAACAAAAAAACCCAAATCTCAGTATAGCAAGGGGCGGCCCTAAGGCACTTGCAACCCATGGTAAATCTATAACAAAATATACTAACTAAACCAATAGAGAAATCAAAACTATCCAGCAGGATCTCATATGCATACAAGAAATGAAAAGTGGCCTTATGGCCGTACAGTAATCCAACTACAGAAATTGAAATGTAAAATTTTTATATTCATCCAAAGAAAAAGAACCAGTAAAATAACTAATATTGTTGTTGAAAGCTTCAACTTTCCAGTCCTTGCATGAATCTCCATGGACTCCTTTGCTAAACCTGAAAAATGTTGGGGGTGGCTGAGCCACAGTTGTAGGATAATAGACAAAAGAAATCACAATATGATATGCAAGGTTGGCATGTGACAAATACTAGTTTTAATTATAAAAGTAACATAATACCTTTTTCTTGAAAATAAGTGCCACATGTCCGTTTTTAAACAAAAGAAAGTAACCGCATTACAAGAAAAAGTATTATCACTTTAAATCCATATCCATAATTCCAAGTTCAAAGTTTTGTTATAGGTAATGGTTTTACACGATTTCCATAAAAATGAGTCATATTAAGCTTTTATTCAAAGAATATTGTGGACTTATGTTCACAATCTTATATATTATCCACCTTAACCAATGCATGCTTTTACAAACCCGAAGGTTTGAAAGCACGGACGGCCTATCAACAAGCGATGCAACTATTTTACAACTCGAAAGTTGAGGGCAAGGTCGACCCGGAAGCGATGCAACTATTTTACAACCTAAAGGTTGAGGGTAAGGCCGACCCAAAAGTGAAGCAACTATTTTCAACCCGAATGTTGAGGGCAAGGCCGACCCGCATCCGTAAACCAATCCAAATATACCTCTCACAATCCATAAAGTTCATAAAACTGATTTTTATTGCATTACCGAAATGAAAGGTAGACTTGGATTGGTTTAAGGACCGACAACTACCATAACCAAGATCCATAATCTGATGTGGCAAGTCACAAAGTGATAAAACTCTGTTATAGACCCAAGGGTTTGAGGGTAAGGCCGACTCGTCTAACAAGCGATGTAACTCTTTTACAGGCCCGAAGGTCAGAGGGCAAGGTCGACCCAAAAGGAATGCAACTATTTTACAACCCGAAGGTTGAGGGCATGACCGGTTCATATCTATAAGCCAATCCAAATAAACCACTCAATAATCCATAAAGATCATAAAAATGATTTAGTGATATAATCAAAAACAACGATAAACTTGAATTAGGTTATGGACCCACAATCACTGCACATAATTATCGTAAAGTAGACGTGCTAAGTCTCATACCTTAGCTCATAAACCTTACATGTACATACGTATGCCACATATCACATAGCCAAGCATTCATGAATGCAATATGGCATAATATACGTGAAAAAGGAATATGTCTGATCTAATCCATCATATAACATACTGATAGATAGGCCTCTAAGGCAACCAAGGGCAACTATGCAAATCTTAACGGGACCACGAGTCACGTACAACATAGAAACTGTATCAAGGATATCTGAACAACCCACAAGTTTCACATCACACATGGTACGGGGATCTATCGTTTTAGACCGAAAATGATAAGGTACATCCTATGCCAATTTCACAAAATTGTTCTAATTGGGCAAGACCCCCAACTCTGTACACATAACCCAAACTGAACCCTAGTTTTCTCCAAAACTGGCATCGATTACGTAACCATTGTTCTAGCCAACTAGGATAGCCATAGTTAAGTCAAATTTGTTTGGGATTTAATTATTAATTTGATAAGCTCAAACTCAAAGCCTAACAAGGCTCACGTTCGGGCACTCGGTAGTCAAAGTATTGACAAATACAAGATTTTGATAAAAAAAAAAAATTCAATCCATATCACAAAAGGGATTTATAAGGTCTAGAATCCTACCTCGCAACCGAGACAATACTGAGAAATCGAGTCCAATCCATAGCCGTTCTGAACCAGCCACAAAGGTGCGGCCCACTGCCAAAATCGAATTGCCAACTTGCGATTTAATTAACGGGGATAAAATCCGGTTATCCAAAAATTATCAAATTTTAACCACATGCTATATTCTACCTCAATATCACATAATCGGAGTTAATTTCAAAAAAATATCCCCATAGGGCCGAAATTCCCAAATCGGCCCCAGAAATCCATCCGAAACCCTAACTATACCAAAATCAAGATTGATTTCACAAAGATCATTCTAGCAATCGTATATAACCCTAGCAATGTCCAATTTCACGATTCAATAGCTAAAAGCTATATAAAAATCAGAAAACCCCAAAATATGTTCCGTCGGGTTCGACGCCCTACCCGTTTGATCGATTACAAAACCTCAACAACAATCTAATCTAAATTAGTATAAATGTTCATAAGGCCGAGAATATTACCTCCAACGAAGTAATCCGAAGGAATCGACTTGAATCGGAGCAAAAATTGTCCCTAGAAGCTCGCAGGTTCACCGTTCGGTGCTCCCCTATTTATCGTCGCCATTTGCCACCGATCTTTCCCCTTTCATCCTCCCTTCCTCGCCGTCAACATCGCCGGAGGAGGCGTCGGAGGTGGCGCACCTCCCCTTCTCCTTCTTCTTCCCTATTGTGAGCTCTCTCTCGCCTTTCTCTGTGTTTTGTTCACGCAAGTAGCGAACTCGCGACTGTAATGAAGAAAATGTTTTGTTTCTCCCCTTTTTTGTTTAAGAATATTCTAGAAAAGAATTGAAATGATTATGTAAAAATATAAACTTTTCTCTTTTAAACAAAATTTTAATTTTTGGCCAAAATGATCCGGGTCTAAAATAACTATTTAAAATTCCCTTTTGGACTTTAAATAAATTATTTAAATAAAACGATTCAAACCGTTATAGACGCCATGTCTAATGTCACCCATGTCCCCAACTCACGTCATAGGGGAACCTCCCAGAACAAGCTCTGACCACAAAGTAATGTCTTACTTTCTTTACACGCAACCTGAATAACTCTCAAAAAGGACATCTATAAGGTACCATGTCTACTATTCGCATACATGATCTAACACCCACCAACTTCGCACTGATTCTCACAACCGCCATATAATTCTCAACCTCAAATGGGGGTGCTTCCTCACATATGTACTCTCCACATGACACACTGGCCTACAACAGGTGACCAGTGTTGGCACAACTTTTATACAGCCACCATGGACATCCCTCAATATGAGAAATCTCTTAGTAATGACTTCCCTCTCTCAGGGTCACCTTCCCTCACACTACCACTATGCTTTCGTCCTTTGTACCTGGAACAAGGCACCCCATGTATACCTACCAGATAATGTGCTTCTTATGACATAGTGACAGGGATCGAAACACCCTACTCACGACATAGTACATCACACGGTGTATAAGCTACTATGTTTACCGCAGATACACCTTGCATAGCCTCCTAAGTCCCAAACCTACTCCCATGGGTAGGATAACTCCTCATCTAAAAACCTCGGCCCAACCCTAGGTCGAGCATAAACCACAATGATAATCTTATCCAATGGATAAGTCAACTCACACCTTCAGACTAACAAGTCAATAATCAGCATACTAACCACCTCAATAATAACACGACACTGCATCGTCACATACCGAGGAGATTCTTTGGAATGATATCTCAATCCGAACCACTCGTCTAGATTTCCAAGTAGAATAGGCGTTAACTAGGTTCCTTACTAAATGGAACTCCGAACCAATAAACCGGACGTCGAAGTAAGAAATAGCACCCTCAGAATCATACCTCCATACCCACATGGTAAGACAACATGCGCACATAATTTATGCCGCATTCTAAGCATACAAGCACACATAACATGAGAATGCAACATACAAGTAATCCCTCACGAATTACCACACCCCTTCCCATGGTTCCAAGTTTTTGAACCATGCTCTAATACCAAACTGTCACACCCTAACCTTCATAGAATTAATTAAAATATCCTTTTAATTAATTAAGAACTTCATATTCTATCTTTGTTAAAATATTACCATTTGACTAAAAATTTTCATCATAAAAAATTACTTCGTTCTTAAACTGGTTTATTAAATATGGGGGAATGTGAGATAAGCTAATAAACATAGTTTATTTTAACTTCAAATCTTCTAATATCCAATATCTACACTTGATATAAATAAGGTATAAACATGAATATTCAATCATTAACTTAATACCCAAATAATAATATTGTATTCGACCAAATTACTAAATCCAATCACCCCCCAAGTTCGTCACATGTGCATGCAAATATGAATAAGATAATCAGAGATATATGTCCATGAGTTCTGCATCGACAGTGACATGGAGTGCATCGAATCCTACCTGCTCCTAGGTTATGGCTTTGCCTGAATCACCTGGATTGTTGTTTCATAAGATAAAAAACAACAACGTGAGTTAATGCTCTAGTAAAAATGATGAAACATAAAATGTGTATAAAATACCTAACAAGTTATGCAGTAGTGATACAAGAATACATAATATACTTCATACTTATATGTGAATACGTACCATGCATAACCATTCTACCTCAAATGTCCTTCTACCTCACTTCTCACTTTCGTCTTCAACGTAACTACATCTACTCAATTTCTCAACATGCACACAGTTAAACTTCAAGTAAATAACAAAAATTCACAATTATTGAAACTTCATATGTAGACTCGCAAGGATTCGTACAGAAACTTCGTGCCTACACATTAGATTAACTATCCAATGACCTCGTTCTTACTTGACTTCACAACATTAAATAATAACAACCTCATATAACTTCATGCTTCGGTCAATAAGGTACCACTCCCGTTCTTGGATTAATTATCCAAGAATCTCAGTCTAACTAATTTGGATTAGTTATCCAAATACCTTCGTCCATGTTTAATGGATTCCATGTACTAGCTCACTAGGAGCTATAAACTTCATCCACGCTTAAAGAATAAGCTGTCTTTTACCTCTCAGCATAATCATACACAATAAGACATTTAATGAACTTAACTTCTACATCTTCAATTTAGTCTACTCAATTTTATTTGTCCACTCTACTAGGTGAACATCAATTTACAGGTTTTAATAATTTTTCTTCATACAAAGTAATTCGTCACTTCTAATCATTAATTTATACAGTTCAGTTTACATTCAAAGCATAGTTTTTAACTACACATCAACATCAAGTATAAAGATAGCTTGTACTCATCAAATCATTGAACCTAAAAGGAAAAGCCTAGGCTAATTTGGTAGGAGCCGACATAGCGAAAGTCTTAAAAAATTATTTTGATATGCATTTTTTAGGAAAAGCTACATAGGATTGTTAGTGAAGGTGTAATCCCAAGAGGGGGTGAATTGGAATTTTAAAAATAAATTAAACAAATAAAGTTTTAGTCCAAGTGTGCGGAACTTAAACAATTAATTAAACGATAAGTAAAGTGCAAAAATTAAAAGGTAAGAGCAAGAAAGACAACACCAAGGTTTACAAGGTTCGGCCACCCTTGGCCTACGTCCTTGCCTCTAGGAACGTGCTATGAGGATTCCACTATCACTCATTCGATTAGGCGGAGAAGCTTCTTTCCTTCGATTAGGCGGAGTAGCCTCTCTCCTTCGGGTAGGTGGAGATGCCTCTCTCCTTCGTGTAGGCGGAGATGCCTCTCTTGAGAATTGTCCCTCTCAAGTACAAGAATTCACAACCGAATTCTTAGTTACAACGTGTAAAGAATCCCGTAGGGTACAAGGTACTTGGCTCTTAGAGTATGCGAATATGTACAATAATTAAGCTCACTAAAACACTCTCAATAAGTTTTAAAGACTGCTCACTTTTCATATAAGTTTTTCATTATGTCCTATATAGTTTTCATTGTATCCTACACAAATTGGCTAATGTGAACTACAAATGAACACAATAAGTTTTGATTTTCTACTTAACATATTTTAATGAACACTAATTATTATCGAAACCTAATCCATTTATATCTAACAATTGTGGCAGGGTGGACTGTGGTGTTATCGTCTGTCATATCATACAACGGTACGTGGAAAATAAAGATGTGGAACCAAACATCACAGCTGATGAATGTAGGCACGTTCGGGCTGACATGATCCACAAGTTCCTGAATACACGATCATCTTCATTACCAGCGATATCAACAGATGAAGTTGAAGTGCGCAAATGATAGGTTGTCTTTTACTTTCTATCCAATTGTAAAGCATGCACATTTCTAAACACGTACAAAAACATTGGTTTGTAATAGCCTGAAAATGTCTAAACACATTTTGATGAATATGTATCATTGGTTTGGTAATGCCTGTATGAATTAAAGGGATGAATACTTATCATTTGGTTGTAAAATGCCTGAACAAAATTGCAATGTTTTCAATGGAAGCTGGAAGGTTTGAGTTCGACTTGCAATGCAAATTGCAATGTAAATTACCATGAGAACTTACATTGTACAATGTAAAATTCATGAAAAACATTGCAATTTAAATTACCATGAGAACTTACAAATGAAAACAGTAATGAAAACCTTAAATTTTCATTTTGAAATGTCTAATTTTCATTGATTTGCAGTACATTTCCAATGAAAAATATAATGAAAACAGACAGTTTTCATTATGATATGATCACTCTTCTTTTATTTTCTTGTCTATTTTGAAATGCAAACTACAAAAAAACTGTATGTTTTCATTTTTGAACTACACATTTTTCATTGCTTCCTTATAAAGTTTTCATTAAAAACTATAATGTAGTTTGCCGTCCGTGATCACAGTATTCGGTCAATGAAAATATAATGAAAAACAGACAGTTTGCGTTGCGATGTGATCACTTGTCATTCATTTCATGTGTAGTTTGAAATGCAAAATACAACGAACTCTTGATTTTATTAACAATAAACCCACAATTTTTAATATTTGTTAATTAACATGTTTTCATTTGAGTGTACATTCACTTTTCATTCAACAAATTTGACCAGTTGCTATAAACTTCAATTAAAAATAAATTCATACGGGACATATAAGAAGCCAAGGCATTTGTCGACATTTTCATTGTGACGATTTTGTTGCACCTATTCGTTTTGTCAACAGACTCGAACTTGAAGCGGAACGTTTTACCAATAAGACGCGTCTCCTCATCATAAACCAATATAAATACATCTGTTCCGATTCTTCAAGCCAAGCGATCACGATGCCTCCAAATGACTGCAAACGATCCATAGATGAGGGTTTCTCCAGCTACAACACTAAAAAGCAGAAGACAGTTTCTCAGACATCCGATGAGGTTCAAACCGAGGAAGATTTACGCCATGCCGAGTCATCGATATCTTCTGAAAAAATTATTGTTTCAAAAACGAAAGTAATCACATGGCTTGAAACGGTTATTGAGGCTTTGAGAGGTATGCAACAAGAAATGTATAACAAGTTCAAAGATCTCGGCAACCGGTTAACCTACATCAAGGAGCGTGTAGAGGCAGAGGAAGCACCCTCTCTATCACTCAGACAGGAAGCGGTGGCTATTGCTGATGAAATAAGCGAAAAAATCAAGAAATGGACGGAGGGAAATGAGTGAATAGTTTGTATTTGGCATTAATATTTTGTACTACAGAAATGAAGAATCCACAGTAGTACCAAGTTTGTATTTCTCTTAAATATTTTGTAAGACAGTTGGTTCTAGTTTGTTTTAGTAATGAAAACTGTTATGATTGCAATGTGTAATTTTGCAAACTCATAATTGCAATGTGTAATTTTGTTTCATTTCCAAACTTATAATTGCAATGTGTAATGAACACTGTTATTGACCAGTGTTCATTGTATTTTATTTCCAAACTGTTATGAACACTGTTCATTGTAATTTTGCAAACTGTTATGAACACTGTTATATTTGATTTCAAACTGTTATGAACACTGTTATCGACCAGTGTTCATTGTATTTTACATTGGACAATTTTAACATCAAACAATGAATTATAAAGCCGACAACCTCCACCATATTTGTAATTGTTGAATTGTTGCAATGAAAACTGATAATTTTTTATTTTTGAGATGATAACTTTTCATTAATTTCCAGCACATTTGCAATCAAAAAATATAATGAAAACAGCACGTTTTCATTATGATGTGAACACTTTTCATTGCTTTCATGTATAGTTTTCAATGCAAACTACAACAAAAATTGTATGATTTCATTTTGAACAACACATTTTTCATTGAATCCCTGAATAATTTGAATTAGGAACTATAATGTAGTTTGCTCTCAACAATAAAAGTATTCGTACAACTTTTAATAAAAAAAATAGAAGTTTTCATTGAACTTATATGTAGTTTACTGTACAGCTTTTCATAAAAAATACAAGTTTTTATACAGTCCTGAACAGTGTTCATTGGACTTACTTTATGACCTTTCAATTTTTTGGAGAATATGATTTCGGGTACAATTACCTTTGAACACAGTTTAGATAACATTTTTATTTAACATCCTTCTAATATAAGTTCACATTCATTCATTACAAAAGCCATAGAGAGTTCTCATTGCAACTTGCTAATTAAAAACAAATACCATGTAACATTAATGGAAAACACATAAACGTTACTGAAACTAAACATTTTATTTGCTTTGAAAAAAAACAATATTTCTAAAGTTTCAAAGCACTAACATTACAACCCAGTGGGCTCCTTACAAGTTTTTCTATTTTGGCTACCAAATTTACCATAACGACTACACTTAATTTGGTTAATGTTTTCACCTTGGGAAGGAATTCTCTTCTTCCTAGGCCTTCCAGGTTGTCTTCTACAAATTGGAGGCAATATCACACATGAATCATCATCAACTTCTTTACTCCACATAGTAGGCATAGGGTATATAGGAGATGAATATGTTGCTCGATAACTGGATGTATGGAAATATTGATCAACATACGCATTCAAATCTTTCCCACTTTTCATCGCAGCGGCAACAACATGTGCGCACGGGATACCATTCAATTGCCATTGACAACAAGAGCAACACCGCTTCGTAAAGTCCACAGAAGCTGATGGAGAGCAATGAACCTCAAACATATCATCAGTCGAATAACTAACATGCCACGTCCGAGAATCATTATATGCCTTGTATAATTTTGCATCTACCATAGGACACAAAACAGTGGACCATGTTGATGACAAACTTCGTCTTTTCGCCATTTGATCCATCAATCTAATCCGAATACGATCAACCATATTCGTTATAGGCAATTGACGCTCGTCCTTTATCCAATTGTTGAAAGATTCGGCTGCGTTTGAGGTCATTTCACCATACCGACATCCCGAAAAATAAGCATTGCTCCAATGCTCTGGTGGAAGATCATGAAGAAATGCTGCAACCTTAGATCCACCCTCCCGAATTAAGTCGTCTACCAACTGATTAAAATGTTGTTTTGTAGGTGCATATGCACAGTTCACAAAACGAACAACCATCCTCTCTCTAAATGAATTTCTATGACCCTTTAACTGTTGCCTTAAATTATTCTTTAAATGCTGGAGGCAATAACCGTGGTGAGCATTCGGAAATTTACTAGCAACTGCATCCAATAAACCCAAATTTCTATCACTCACAAAGGTAATATCTCTACCTGGCTGCAAAATAGATGCTAAGTTCTCCATAAATCAGTTCCAATTATCCGTGTTTTCAGCATCAACAACTGCAAAACACACCAAGAACAAACCTGTAAAACAATTAAACATTGTTACATAACACTTCTCATCGCAGACTATAATATGCACAAAAGCACTGTATACTGCAGAAACATGAAAACACAGACATTGAGATTTTCATTGATTTACTTTACAATTTCAAATGAAAACAATAATGAAAACATTAAATTTTCATTTTGAAATGAACACTTTTCATTGATTTACAGTACATTTGCAATGAAAAATATAATGAAAACAGAAAGTTTGCATTCTGATCTAAACACTTTTCAGTGATTTCCTGTAAAGTTTAAAATGCAAACTACAAAGAAAACTGTATGTTTTCATTTTGAACTGAATATTTTTCATTGATTCCCTGTATAGTTTGAATTAAAAACTATAATGTAGTTTGCTGTCCACAATAAAAGTATTCGTTCATGAATAGTATAATGTAGTTTCCACAAACTAAAAGTATTCCCAAACTATAATGTTGTGTCATGTCCACAAACTGAAAATATCAATTAGATCAGAAAGTTATTATGGTCTCTTGTACGCTTCACATTGCAGATAACATTTCGTATATGGTAATATTGAGTTTGTAACGATTTGACCTATTTTAATTAACTTAATTCAATTAAGTAAAATGGGTCACATGGAGGATAGTGGAATTGTTAGAAGGGAAGGAGGAATATGTTTTAAAATATTTCTAAGTGTAGAACACATGGGGTTCTTAATAAAATTTAAGGGAAAGAAGGG
>JAULLE010245174.1:0-11809 GCA_035668155.1 Sarracenia purpurea
CACGGAACACCCATCGTGGACCAACCTCACGGAACACCCATCGTGAGTCTCACGGAACACCCATCGTGAGTTAGAAGTGAGTCAATAGTGATCATCACCTGTTGTACAACCCCCACGGAACACCCATCGTGAGTTAGAAGGCTTAGACTCCACTCCGTACTCCTCCACAGGTCTCAAAAGAGAAGGCACAGACATACACAATACCAATCAACAAGGTACACAAATAGTGAACCTAACATCACAAAATCTAGGCCATAACTGCCTTCATCTCAACAGGGTTCTTACAACCCAAACAGGTGAATAAAATCACCATACAAAATAGTCACAAACATCTAGCACAAAGACACAAGCGATGTGCTCCAACAGATCATAAAGATCTACACCTACATACCCGCAAACATAGAGTACAGGGGTACCTACTCAGGTCACCTAACAACGGACCTCACATACAAAGTCTAGGCTATATAGAAAGGGAGCCTAAAGATCATCCAATTGGTGATTACAAACCAACACAAAAGTGTTCACGAAAGTGTCACAACCTACACAGATTATCTATCTGTGATCTAAACCAACACCAAAGTGTTTACGTAAGTGTGACAAGCAACACACAGATATCAACCAAAGGGATATTCTACTCAACACATATAACTCGATAGCAAACCATAGAGGATATTAGAAGGGAGCCTACGTATCATAAGGCACTTCTACTAAAACCAACGCATATGTTGATCACAACCAATCGAGGCTTTTATAAGGGAGCCTAAGAGTCTCACATACACCAACATAGCAAGATACTACCATGGTTTTCGGTTTAGACTTAACCTCCAACCGCATACTCGAGTTGTTGCACAAAAGACCAAGATTGCTTAGCCTAGGCCTCTCGAATCCAGGATCACATAGTCCTGCTAATAACAACTTGGTTATAATAAGGGAGCCTAAGCATCCACATCTAGTCCAACCATTATTCACCAATGTACTTCAATTACCCGAAACATAGGTTGTTAACGCCTAAAGATCCTCAGGAGATTTACCCCAGATCCAACGCATATACTTACATGAATAACATTATCTAACTCAAAACACGTCTTATGAGGATGACGAGTCCACCTCACATTTTGGTTCTGTCAAGCCCAACAAAGGCCAACTACCAAGTTAGATCCCCTTCGTATCGAGACCAAAGGAAATCGTAGGTTGACCCAACAATCACAAAACGCGTAAGAAAGAATACCAATCTTGCGGGGTATTCTTGCAATAGGGCACCAACACAGGCACTCCGATTAATTCAAAGAATCTTAGATTACAGAAACACTAACACGTGGACAATCTAATGATTTATCAAAGTAGGGGCGAAACTAATTCACCCGCCAATTATCAAGGATCTTAACCAAACCGCAAGCGTATGTTACGGGCAAAACCTCAATTACTTAACTTACTTTAGTCGCCTCAAATCATAATTTAATTCACTCGAATTCTAATAATCTAAGAGTCTAAAATAAGATCCACACTCGTCCTTGCTAACTTCTTAACAAGGGTTTCTCACACTTGGTTCAAAATTCCTCAAATTAGAGTCATAAATTCATTTCTCTATCTATTTCACATAATTGAAATCAATATCTCAAAATTCTAGGGTTCGGATCTCGAACCCGACGACCAACTTGCAAATTGTTATGAAATGCCTACTCTGTATATTCAAAAATTGCCAAATTAGCAACATAGGCTAATCGAAGCGTCAATTACACATATCCAAGGTCAATTTCTAGAAATTATCTTATGGGGATTGAAAACCCCAAATCTGGCCGAAAAGCTTCAAATCAAACCCTAGAAGTCCCAAACCGAAATCGATCGCTCCATAGTAATTTTGAGCAAGCTAAAAACAATTATCAAACAACCGATGGCAAGATCTTGTAGCTAATATCAAGATTCAAACAAGAGGAAACAAAAACAATTCAGTTCCGGCCCAAACGAGACCCACGGCTTAGGGTTTTCAATCCATCATCAAAAGTTTGTTAAAAACACAATCCATATCAGTAGAGTTGTTTAAAAATGCCTAAAAACCTACCTGGATCGAAGAAAAGCAAGAAAATCAAACCATATGAAGCCGAGGTCGAATTCCCGAAATAGCCGAAGCTCGGCGCCTCTCCCTTGCCTCTGTATCAATCACGAAACCTCAGCAAAAACCCAAACAAAATTACTAGAAGTGTAGAGGAGGCCTCGAATCATACCTTAGACGAAGAAATCAGAGAAAATCGAGCCTAAAACCGAGCCAAATCGCCTACTGAAACTCGCGGGTCGCGCCGTTGATTCCTCTGTTCTTCGCCGATGTTCTTCCTCGCCGACGGCCACCGGCGGTGCTAGAGGCGGCGATGGTGACGGGGTGGTGGTCGGCGGTGGCCCTTCTCTCTTCTCCGACCTCCCTCCTCCTTGATCTCTCTCTCTCTCTCTCTCGTTCTCCCCTTCTCTCGAACTCTCTGGTTCTTCCCCCCCGTGAGAGAGTCGCGCGACATAGGTCGCGTTTGGCCACCAAATATTTGTTTTGTTTTATTTTTTTTTAAAGGAATATTGTAAAAATTTAAATAGATAAATATACATAAACAAAATAAAATTTTCTCTTAAAAGAAAATTTTAAATCTTGCTCAAGATCTCCGTAAATAATGCAGGTTATCCAAAAAAAAAATTCTGGGATTAAAAACCAATACCCCAAACTTCTTTTTGATTTAAAGAAATAATTAAACAATTTGAAAAGGTCCGGTTATTACACCTACTAAGCCAGTAATTGAAGTTCCGAGCCTCTACGAGGATCTACCGACGCTAGTCGATAACAACTCGAAGATGACGTCAACCCTGACCATGCGTAGCTAAGTCCTTTTTCTGCCTCAGGTTCAGATGAAGCTCGAGTTTGGTAATTTATGAGTAGATTAACTTTATTATTTCATTTTAGCCTTTTGTAATGGTTTCGTTATGCAACAATTATATTCCACGATATGTTTGATCGTTGGAAAATTCTTATTTCTCTAATCTAATTAATATTGCATTTAATCTTTCTGTGATTGTATTAAATGAGTGTTGCATATCTGTACTTATTTTTATTTGAAGATTAAATATGGGATATTTTATGCCATGGACACGACGAGTCGTACTCCAGACGAACCGTGCTATAATCTTGGATAGGGTATGCCTATTTAATATTCGGGAATTTTAATTGTTCACATATAATATTTTATGCTATTGATGAGACGGATTATACTCCTGATAGTCCGTGCCAATATCTTAGATAAGATATGTCATGTTTGCATGTAAATCTATTTTTCTTGAATTCCATAATGGTCATGTCACAGTAGGATTGAATTTATTAAAGGCTAAATAAAATAAGAAGTTAATCAAAACTAAAAAACCAAATGAAGGTGAATTCTAACATGAGGTAGATTCTTTATCCTTTAAATCTCTTCAATCTTATCTGTTAGCTTAGTATAATTTAATTAGAAGTAGAAGTAATTAACTAGATAGTCTTTTTAACATAAAAATCCAAAATCCCTTTTTAAATATTTTAGAATTGAATAATTTGCGATGTTTCGACAACTTGCCTATTTTCCTCGTGGGAATGATCCGGACTCATCACTAGGTACTTGTTAGTGAGGATTTTGGTATAAACTTGGTAGTGGGACGACACGCTACCAGTAGACCCAGTTCCATAATCGCTCTCCTTTATGGTCACACGAGTCCTAGGGTTAGGATGACTCTATTCAATACTCACTATTCTTTATGACCACAAGGGTCCGAGGGCTAGGCTGACCTTGTTCAATACTCACACTCCTTTACGACCACAAGGTTCCGAGCGTTAGGTAGACTGTGTTCAAAACATTCTTTCCTTTACAGCCACAAAGGTCCGAGGGTTAGGCTCACACTATTCAATACTCGCTATCCTTTATGGCCATAAGGTTCCGAAGGTTAGACTGGCCCTGTTCAATATTTGCTCTCCTTTATAGCCAAAGGGTCCGAGGGTTAGGATGACCCTGTTCAATATTCACTCTCATTTATGGCCATAAGGGTCTGAGGGTTAGGATGACCCTGTTCAATATTTTCTCTCCTTTATGGCCATAAGGGTCTGAGGGTTAGGATGACCCTATTCAATACTCACTCTCCTTTACGACCATAAGGGTCTGAGGGTTAGGCTGACCATATTCAATATTCGCTCTCCTTTATAGCCAAAGGGTCCAAGGGTTAGGATGACCCTGTTCAATATTCACTCTCCTTTACGGCCATAAGGGTTCGAGGCTTAGGATGACCATGTTCAATACTCGCTCTCCTATATGGCCACACGAGTTTGAGGGTTAGGCTATCCCGATTGGTTATAACGTCACGCTCTCATTTACGACCACAAAAGTGTAAAGGCTAGGTTGACTCTCTTATCTGAATATAACTCACAAGTGAATTATCTTAACATCTAACATATCATACATCATCTCCACTACAAGTATATCTACATCAAGGATATATCCACAACAAGGATATCAACACTAATGATATCCAGAATAGGAATATCAATAATTCTCATTATATAACTAATAAGGATATTGTAATCAACTCACATGATATACAAAATAAGGACAACATAATCAACAACAAGGATATCAACAATCATGATATCAACAACAATGATATCAATAATAAGAATATCAATAATAAGGATATCAACAATAAGGATATCAAAAACAAGGATATCAATAATAAATATATCAACAATAAGGATATCAACAACAAGGATATCAACAATAAGGATATCGACAACAAGGATATCAATAATAAAGATATCAATAATAAGGATATCATAGTCAACAAGATATGCTATATAAGAATATCTACAACTCACAAGATATGCTTTACAAGGATATCAACGGCCCATAAGATATATCATAACACTTATATCTATACCAAATCTCTCATGGTTGGAGCAAAACATAGATTTTTCCACAATCATCAAGTTGGATAACAAAACCCAGCACATAACATATCAATATTTTTATCAATATTCACCCTGTTAAGGTTCAAGTTCCCTTAACAAAATAAACTTTAAGGTCCTATACCCAAAGCCCCATTTTTTCCCAATTTTTATCAAACTGTCAACTTTCCCGAAATTTGTTCTAATTTCCAAAATGTCTCAAAATGGAATCATAGGTCCCTATCCATGCTAATTTCATGGAATGAAAATCAAATTTGAGAAACTTTACATAAAAACAACTTTTCCCCGAAATCTACTTTTTCCCAAATCAAGACCTAATCCATTTGGGCACGTTTTTAACGGCGCTCGACCGATTTTTAAATTGAAAAGATCAGTATTCTCTACTTATGACATAGTAGTAGGAAAATTATCTACTTTCCCCAAACCACAAGTTTAGGGCTGTCAAATCCGAATATCTGTCGTACGTCGTTTTAAGCATGTTTGGTGCAACACCCAACCTTTTCTCAAATTTAAAAGACAAATATAGTTTAAACATGATAGCGAAGCATATGAATTAACTTCATTTCAAGATCCATATGTCTAGGGTTTCTAAAACCATATACATACCATATAACGTCAAAATTTTCACTTTTTACCAAAGTATACAACTCATACTCATACAATATTTTAAGGTTAGCTTATATCCTACCTCGTAATCGTAGTGGAAGTAAGGAACCACCCGTACTAGCTCCTAACATTAAACTGTTAGGTTTATATACTAAAGCCATACTTTTATGTTTTTATTTTGGTCCCTAGATTATTAATGATAAAGAATGAAGATTTATTTGCATTTATCTTTTAATAATTATATGTTTTATATTTAGGTGATGGATGTATGCATTGTCCATATACTCCAGCCATCATTTGATTCGATGCATAAAGTGCTAAAGATCATATCTTGAGTTTTGACAGAACATACTTGGTTAGCACACAATTGTAATGGACCTGGATAATCCATTGCTACGATTGTAGCATATCGTTATAGTAGCTGATCTTGGCTAGGGTGAATAGGTCGAATTCAAGTTTGGGAATTCAAACTTCAAACTCGGTCTGTTACTATACTTGGAGTGTATTGAGCGGGATCAACATGATGATTAATTCTATACTAACCATATGAATTAATCCACATCCTGTATTATCATGCATTGCACGAACTCTTAATCCCAACGTGATAGATTGATCATGCTCATTTAATGCATAGTAGTTTGAGTCATCAGTGGTTGAGATTTCACCGATGAGATCAATAATACCAATGAGTTGGGTACTGTTGTTATTTGTTCGATGGTTTGATAATCAGCTGACGAAAACCATTTTTAAATTAGGTTGAGGAGTTCTCCCTTGTGTGCTTGGATTATAGGTTTGATTATACCAGAATCTCGTGAGGGGATCATTTGATCTGGCATATTTAAAAGGTTAAGTGGCATGGTTACGAAGATAAGACGATAATTAAATCGGATTTTCAATAACCTAATTTAATTTTTAGGAATCCATATCATAAACATGGGGATACCTCAGGTAATTGATAATTGAAAACTCGAGACATAATTCGAGATAGGGCATGGAGTTTAGTCAGGACCTTTAGTGGAATAAGCCCTGGTTTCTGCAGGAAAGGATCTAACTCAATGATTGAATTAGGGATATCTGAATTTCCTATACGGTAAGCCTGAGTTCTATACTTCTCCGTGATCCCTCACGTAACCTATCATACGCACAGATATATTTCTTATTGGTTTTGGGAATAATTTAACTTAACTTGATTGTCCGTTTTGCTGCTGTAGACAATCAGAGATCAAATTAAATTATCCATAGGCAAAATTGGAATTTGGCATACCTTGGGTGACACTTCTAGGTGGCCATCTCTAATGAGTGAAAAGGAGGTTTAATTTTGGTCCAAAAATATATTCTCGTTATTTGATATAGGGGATAAAGTAATGGGATCAAAGAGAATAAGGAAGGAAGACATATATTGAATATATCTTCCATATTCTGTCTTCTCTCTCTCCTTTAATACTATTGTCACCTCTCTCTGTCTCTCTCTCCCTCTCTAGGTATGAAATTCTCTACAAAATTGATAGGAAAGAAGTGTGAGAAACCAAAGGAAGAAATACTATGCGAACGGGAACAGTGCCCACCGGTCGGCTTTGTGTTGTGCATCGGAAATACACGAGAAGGTCGTGCGGTCATCTCGGCTTTGTTTTTGACATCAAGAAACTTTCCTCCACATGTTTCTAAAAGTATATTTTAGATATTTAAGTGTACTAAAATCGTTTTTCATAGAAACGCGAAACGGCATTTTACGGTCATGCCGTTTATATCGTTTCGTTCTTTTTATGCTACGTGGCTTCGACATAAACAACCACCAAAAACATGAATCGGTTCGGTGAATACGCACTACAATGGATGAAAACCAATAATCTCAAACTTTGATCCTAAGAAAACATACCAAATAAGGCCCAATATTCAAGTAATAAGCTTTCCCTCAAGCCCAAACCTTGCTCTAATAGCTCCCAAGAGGTTTAGAGAGAGAGATAAGAAAATATCTCAAATCATGACTTATGTTGTCCCAAATATCAACCCAAGGGGGGGGGGGGGTGGGGGGTGTACGGGTTGATTTGAAAACTTATAAAATTTTTAAAATACTTTTGAAAACAAGTTAAATATACACAGAAAAGATATACTATATACTGTAAGAGTAAAGGAGAAAGGGAAAGAGATACAATACAGATGTATAGTGGTTCGATCCTCTTGACCTACATCCACTCCCCAAGCACCTTTGGAATTTGTAATCCACTATAAGATTCTTCAATGGGCGAATCGTAGCTTCGTACAAATCGAAATACTTGAATGGGTGAAATGTAACCCATTCTTTTAAGGCAAAGAGCAACCTCTTAAAACAAAGTATGATTTGTAGATTATTGTTCTCCATTTAATGAAAAGATATACAATGAAAAACTAACTTACAATCATCACTCAATCTCAAAGTAAATGTATAATAAATGAGCAAGGAGAGTAGTTGAAGGTAGAGAATGTTTTTACTGAGCAATAAATAGGAGGCATTTAATAGCAGTAAAAGCGATTGTTCTGTCCTAGGTAGGGCAAAGCTCAATGCAATAGTAATAGCTTGATATCTTTGTATCTAGAAACTTCAAACTTAATTGGTTATATAGGTCTTTAAAAATTTGAGTTGTTGGAAGCATTAAATGAGCCTAATCCGAATGTTGGAGATTTCCTAGATTTGAAAATTTGCACGAAGGATTCGAAACTTGCTAGAGAGGTTTCGAAACATTTGAGACGGGAAGCGAAGTATTGAAACAACCCTTTTTATGGTTTCGAAACTGGTGACCTTTGTTTCGAAACTTTTGATCAAGTTTCGAATCTTTTGGCTTAGGTTCGAAACTTTCGGCTTTGTTTTGAAACTTACATGATCTTCGAGGAAAGTGAAAAGGCTCGGGAAATATGTTTCAAAACATTTTGGACTTGGTTTTGAAACATGCTTTTGAACAATAACTGAGGTTTCTAAACTCTTCTTCAAGGGTTTGAAACTTTGAAGATGCATAACCTTGCTTCTTCATTTTAAACTGAGGTTTTGAAACTTACTTCAATGGTTTCAAAACATTTAAGATGTTGAACCTTGATGCTCTATGTTTCAAACTTTTGCTTATTGGAGTCAAACGTTGGTGATGCACCAGTGATAATTGTCTTAAAGGAGCTTTAGTATTTTACTTATACTCATCTTTGAGAGTTCTAGAGATGAAACTTGTGCTTCCAAGACTTTAGAAAAAGATTTGATTTTAGTCCCTTTAAATCCTTAAAAAGCTTACTTATACATAATCAAACATTACTAACAACAATATCAATTAGATGTTATATGTCAAAACTAAGGAGAGCTTGATTGAATAACTCTTGGGGCTAACGAACTCCCCGTTTTTGACTATGACAAGAATTGATTTTTTTGTTTTAAAGGGATAAGATATTAAATAGCACCCCCACTAAGCATATGCATATAATTAAGTATTGAGACAATATGCATTAATACAATGCATATATGTTTTCAAAATGTAAAGCAGAGCGGGTCTACGAGAATTGATTCCGATTATTGGCCACTATGCACTTTAGAATTAACTAACATATAAACATAAGAGAAATGAATATTTGTCCTTGATCCATTTGGGATGCATCAGAGTTATATAGAGAGAAATAGAGAAATAGAAAACAATATGAACAAAGAAAATGTTTAAAGAAAACTTCTTTTTTTCTTCTCCCCCTAAGACAAACAACCATTACAAAACATGACTTGCATATGTATATATATCATAGAATTAGACAGTTACAAAAGCAAATAAGTGCTCATTTTTAATTTATGTTAATTTTCCTTATGTCAAGTATTAAAATGCAGGTTATAGTCAAAGATTTATAATCAAAACTCTAAGGATTGATCGATTATTCATAGCAGAAAAACATAACACAAGGAGAAGGAGAACTAAAACCAATCACACAAGGTGATCAAGGAATATAACACAAGAAAATTATGGAATATAACTAATCAATCATATTTTCTCCCCTTTACCACTCTTTTTTATATATTTTTTGAAAATATATTTATCAAAAAGAGTGTGGCAAAATGATCATCACTGAATAACTGTTGTACATCTCACGTAATACAGAAAACACAATATCTAGCGGTCACTTTGTCTTCTGTAAGTCCGAATCCTTTCCAATTACCATAAATTTAAACAATGCCTTATGGATTTTATGTGGGTAATAGAAAGAAATCAGGCTAAAAAATTTTCAAGTATGGCTCAAAGTGGAGGCCTAGGGATGATGTTTTCATGAAGGAACGGACAGGCTAAAAAAGTCAATGATGGCCTAATATCATTTCCCAAAATTTAATACAGTCTTTCAGAAATATAATATGGTGTATTCTCTATTTCTCTGTAAAAAAGAAGAACAACGAGATTCACTACAATTTTGGTCGAAGTCAAAAATATCATTTATGAGTAAGTGTATAATTCCCTCAAAATAAAAGATCGATAAGGCTCAAAAGCTCTGCAAGGGTTAAGTCTCATCATTGTTGTCTTTCCAATTATTTTTCCTTATCAAAACTCATTGGCATGCTAGTTGAATAATTAATCAAGTGTGCAAGAAATACTAAGTGGTTTAGTCTTGATCATTATTCACACAAAATATTTGGACACTTAAAAATTAGCTCTTGTTTTTTTTTTATTGAAAATACATTGTTTACAAGTTTATTTTTAACTTTTTCAGGCGACATATTTTAGCCAAAATTTTGTATTCTCTTATATATGATAATGATAATGGTAATTATCCCACCCCCAACTTAAACAGGACAATATTCTCATTTGACAAAAAGTAAAGTTAAGAGAAGGGAAGTAAAGAAGTTACCAAGAATTGCAGAAATCGTTTATTGTGTTCAACATGTTGAGACTTACTAAAGTGCATAGGTAAGTAAAATGCCACATTCATTCAGATAAAGCAAATAAGTATCATGGTAATGAGGATTGTAATTAATTACCCAAAAAAAATGAGGATTGTAACAACAGATAAAGGACAAATAACTTAAAACCGCATTTTATTCCATTTCATTAAAGAGTACAAAATTCGGGCCAATGGCCTATGAGAAGATACATGATGCTAAAATTAAAAAAAATACATAGAAAAAGAAAATAAGACAAAAGACAGGTTTCGGGGGAGGGGTACGGTTGGTGGAGGGAATGGTTGGGGAGGTGTATGTTGAGGGTTAGGTTGAGGAGAGATGTGTTAGATGGTGGGGGTTGGGTAGAGGAGTCGATTGTTGATATGTCAGGGAGATGGGTCGGGGGTAGGGTGGCTGGATTTTTAGGGCAATTGATATAGGGGGAGAGGTGTTGGATAGGGTGGGTGAAGTTAAGTGTGGGGTTTGGGTGTTCTGCGGAGGTTAGTGTGGAGGTCTAGAGGCAAGGGTAGGGGGAGGAGGTAGGGTTTGGTGGTATAAGTGGGTGTTGACCAGAACCACAAGTGGATCCGGTCGTCGAAGAAGTGGACATAGGTGGGGAATGGAATTTGGATAGATGGGGTGGGATTAGGTGTAGTGGTGCTTTTGTTAAAAGGAAAGTGAGGTGGTCGGTGGTGAAAGGTGGGGGACATACCCATGATTGGGTTGTGTCCCATGGTTGGTGTATAAGATTGGGTTGTATCCTATGGGGCGTAGGTTTCTAGGTTTATGTGGAGAGGTGGTGAAAGTGTGAACCCATTGTGTCGGTTTCTGTCATTTGAACATCGTCTAAGCGGTGATTTGGAAGATAGGTGTTTGCAAGAGAGAAAAGAAAGAGAAGAGGTTTTGGAGAGGTGTGAGAAGAATGGGCGTCAAGGCTGGATTATATAGGCGCGCGTCGTCCGGATGCAAAGTGGTTACCATCCAGACGTCGTGAAACGTTGCGATGCGCATCTAGACGTTTCGGATGGTTTTAAAGCATCGTACCATACCGAGGTGATGGCGATTAGCATTCCATCTGGAATTTTTTTTTAGACGTGACAAAAACAACTTCTAAGACTTCAATAGGCCCAAAGAAATTGTTATAACAAACGGCCTTACGTGTGGACACCAGACATCTCCACACTAATAACTATATTACTCAAACATAGCAGAAGATGGGTCTTTTATACTCAGATTCCCAAGAGTTAGATTCCTTGTAGTACATCTCAATCTGATCTTCGGGTTGATTAGGTTGGTAGCTCGGGGCATTACGGCTAGATGTGTCTGTAAAGCCATGGAGAGGAGTCTCAACCCATCTAGTGGGCTTACTCATCCCTCTC
>JAULLE010246268.1:0-11809 GCA_035668155.1 Sarracenia purpurea
CACTTTTAGATTCACGAAAAACGAGTCTCGGTTCGATTTTTATATAAAACGCTTCCGTATCTCTTGAAAACCCAACACGGCCCTCCGGCTTCATAGTATCGGTTCAGGCTCTGCTCTATCATCCTCGAGTTGGGTTCGAGCTTGGGGCCCCCCGCGTCGGGCGGGCCATTTTTTTATCCCTAACCAATGTATTGTTCAATGAACACCATATTCATTCCTTTCTCATTTCATAGTTTTCCATTGCATTCATCCTTTCATTAAGTTCTAAAATTAATCTTTACTATTCAATCATTAGATTACTTGACTTAATAAATTAGAACCAACATTCCTAAACCCATAGATACTCGCACCATTGTCCCAAGGTCCAAGCAAGGGCTGTTGGTCAATGGTTCATTCTATTTTTCATCGTAACCAAATGATCACATCTACGAGCACTAGCCAAATGATTGATCACCCTACCTTATGCAATCTAATCGATCTTTCAATGCAGAGCTCTCATGCCCCTATTACTATACAACACACACTCAATTCATTTGTTATACTTGTGAAGTTAGTGTTCACATTATGCCACAATGGCGTCAATTTCTCACAAGTCTCATAATTGGCTTAAAATTTATATTTTTATCAACCAATCACACATAAGGGTTTATTCAAGTCACCAACAATAAAACCCCAATTATAACTCAAGGATTTCACCAAAAATCCTAATTTTGTTGAAATCACATTGTTTTTCAAACCCCTAAACCCAAATTCATTTTATTTCATGATTTTAGTCAATTTAATGAAGCTATATACTTCCAATAGCATCAACTTGCCCCATATACATGAGATTTTATCAAGAAAAATCAATATCCAAGTTATGGTTCCAATAAAACCAAAAAAACAATCAAGTTTAACTTCATTAAATTTCAAATTCAACTTATATAACAACATACATCTATTATTAATTATAGATCCCACCTCTGGATGTCCAAAGAAACTACTTCAAACGAACCCTAGAAAATCAATGTTAATGAAATTGAAATCCCTTCGGTAGAGATAAAGCCTTTACTCCAAGGATTGTCATGGCACATTTGGGTTAGCCCAAAACCACTCGAAGTGCTTCCAATGCTAGAGAGAGAAAGTTTGGAATCCTAACAATGGTTCAGATGAAGATAGAAATTTGATTTTGTGCCAAGGGAAAATGTTAAAACCACAACTTAAAGCCAAACCTCGCCTATAACAGCTCAAGCGCTGGTTTGGACCGCTTGAGCGATCTCCCCAGAACATGTTTTAAATTATACAACTTTTGAGGACCTGGCTGAAATCAAATACTCCAAAGCATTCGGGGTCTTACCCACTCCAAAAATAATAACTCAATTGACCAAATTAGGCTCTCATCTACATTACATAGATCTATATACATCATTTTAAAGGATATTTAAATAAATACAAAAAAAGAGAATGTACCAGGTCTCCATAACCATTCCATCTTAGAAAATTTTATTCCCAAAATTTGCAAGTGTTTAGAGGAGAACAGCTCCACATACTTCTTATACATATAACTCTCGTTCTTACGTAGCTTCTTCAACAGCATTATGAAGCCACGAAACTTTCAGATAAGAAATAAGTTTATTCATCAATACTTGGTCTTTCCTATCAAGAATACGAATCGATCTTTCCTCATAGGTAACATATTCCCTATCTCTAATACCACCCAATCAAGACCAAGGGATAGGTCTGGGTGATACTTCCGTAGCATAGAAAGATGGAACACATTATGCATCGAAGCTAACTGTGGAAACAAAGCAAGGCTATATGTCACTCTTCATTCCACTCAAAGATCACAAACGGTCCAATGAAACGAAGTAACAATTTCCCACATCTACCAAACTTCATCGACCCCTTGCGTGGTGAGACATTCAAGAAAACATTATTTTTGTAACGCCCTGACCGATTTTATTTATTATTATTTTTTAATTAAAAAAGAGTTTTATAAATTTTTATTAAAAGATAGTTTGGAATAAAATTCTGACGATGACTTGGTAAACTATTTTTTTATTGACGAGGCATAATGTTAATCTATAAAGGTTAGAGCATATTTTTATAATAATGGCTATTTTTTAAAAACAAAAATCTAAATGTACAAGTTTTAAATTTTTCTAGTTTGGTCTGTGTAATTGTACATGTATGTTTATAATAATAATAATAATAATAATGTAAAAGAAAAGATCCAAATTGGGTAGCGCATGTAAGAAACTTCGGGAAGGGATGAGAAACAGGGAAAGACGGGTTGAAACAGGGAGAGACGTGAGAAACTTCGAGAGGCTGAGATAAAATGTATACCAGAATCGGAAGAGGGAGAAGATGAGGGAGAGAAAGAAGAAATCGGAAAAGATGATGATGAAATTAGTTATGAGAGGATGCGACAACAAAGTTAATGGAAAATGACAATGGCGACAATCGCGCCGGATGAGGACAAAATAGAAACAAAGAACTGATTGTGAAATTATGAAGAGCAAAGGCTGAAGATGGAGGAACCACCACCACCGCAGCGCGAGCTGCTGGCAGCACCATGTCTCCAACGGTTTAAGATTGGGTTTTTTGAGTTGGATTTCTTCAAATTTGTTCCTCTAAGGTAGGATTCTAGACTTCTCTTTATCAATTTTATGAATATGGGTTGGTGTCTGATTAAAAAGGTTTATGAAGCAGATTTGGAATTCATGAATTTAATTTCTATTAGAACTTAAAGGTGAAATATGATATTTATTTGAGTTCAATTATCAAATGTGTCTATGATTTGATTATAGAAACTTGAAACTGTGTTACAAATATGATAATAAATAAGGGTAAGGAATCATGTTAAAAGGAGAACATTGCTATGATTATGGAAACTTTGCATTGATGCTATATTTGTGAGATATCTAGAGTTCAACTGAAATTTTGTGCTGATGTAAATGTGATATGGGAATTGGCTAAATGTGTGATATTGATTATGTATTGAAATTTGAACTTTGATATGGACTTGGATGGTGTGGAATGTTATGCTTGTGTTGAAAACTAGATAGTGAAAATAGAAATGCATTTGTGCGGTAAAGGAAGAAATAATATAATTAATAGCTTGTGACAATAACTGTAATGGATATAGTTATATTGAAAAAAAATAAAGAAATTATCAAATTTGGTGGAAATGTTATGGGTTAACTTAGTTGGTTAGTGGTAATCTTGTATCTTTATGGTTTATGGAGGCTTGTAAGTAAAATCTAAGTCTATAGTTGATAATTTTTGTTTTAGAAGAATGTACTCATTTTGACAACCCAAGATTTCTTTAGTTTTGTTTCATTCTAGTATACTAACGGATGTTCAATGACAAATTTTGAGTGTGGTATTAAGATAAAGAATCACTCTCATAATTTAAGATTTTACACCTTTTCGACTACATACTAAGCATGTGGGTATTTGAATAGCTTGTGTTCACTCTAGTTGATGAATAAAAAGGCTACACAAATTCTCTATAGCTCCTTATGATAGAAAATTTTAATCAAAGTTTTAAGATGATTTTTGAACAAACCCACAAATGTGGCCGTTGAAGTTCTGTTTTATCAACTTTGTGAATTTAGAATAAAACCTCACAGGTTTAGATAGCTGAAATTATTACTGGATTTGACTTTATTGGCCTGATTGATTTAATTAAATTGAACTTAAGAAATAAATCGAGACATAAATCTTTGAATTAGATTGGAACTTTATTAAATTGATTAATTTGGGCTACAAGTTTAGAATTGAATTATGATGTGATTGGGAATTTAGTCACCGGTAGGAAAAGTGGATTTGGGACATGTTAAATTAGAGATTTTTTTTTTCGATTAGATGTTAAATTAGAGATTTGAGTTGAATATAAGAGTGGTGATTTCAAAGTGGGAATTAGATAAATATGAGATCAATTATGTTGAACATGATAATGTATGAATGATCATAATCTTGACATGGATGGTAATGCAAAGAAATGGTCTATATATATATATATATATATATGTTGATAAATGTTTTGTGTGTGATGTGTGCATATGCGAAAATATGTGATAACGACGATTGCTGATGTTGTGATGAGAATTTGAATTGAATATTAATTGAAGAACTCCTTATTGAATTAAGATGAATATGAGTAAAATTGGCTACGATTATAATATTTAAGAATTGTTAAAAGTTTTTGATATTGAATATGAATATTCAATCAGAGAAGGGTTTATGTACTTGGGAGCGTGATCATGCAAGTGGGAATGAAATTGTGTTGACAGATGTGTGACATTCGTTATGAATAATGGATGGTGGATATGGAAATTGAACCAATTTAGTATATTGAATCCGTGTTGCACATGTGACTTGTTGGTGTTATATTGAAAGAAACCTTGTACTTGGAAAATGATATTGGATAAATACTTATATGACATGTGTGAGTGGATGTTGGAATATGCACTTGATAATATAATATTGGATGTATACTTAAATGATTATGAGTGATGGTGGAAATCATAATCCGTGAATGGTCGATCTCAGATAATATGTTGTGGTTTAGAAATTGTTAATATACGTACAGACTTGGTATTTGATATGTGATTGTAGAAATTGGACATATGTATGTAATGTGTGTTGATAAGCAAAGTGTGCACATAGTATTATGAGATTGGATTGCTGTTTATATGACGTGTGTGATATTTACCATGGACCATTGGAAATATGATAATTGAATTATATACATATAATGGGGCTACGGTTCCTCAGTTAAGAAGAACTAATAAAATTAAAATAATAAAGATGTCAAGTAAATCAAAAAGGATGAATAGAATTGGAAATTTTGGAAATTGATTATGTGATGGAACGAAATGGGGAATGTACGGTGAAATCATATAATATGCTTATGAACGAAATGAAAAGGTGTTTGTTATGCGTGATATGTATTGGTAATTAGAAAATATGAATTTACGTGTGAAATAAGTATAACTCTTGTTGTCACATTGACTTGTGTATGGATTTTGTTGAACCCATGACTTTAAGTGGGTAGGTGAAATGAGTGTCATGTTGAAATGTCATTCTTGTGCCCTATGATGGAAATTAAAGATTTAACTTGAGAATTGAGAACAACTAATCAAGTTAGAAATTTGCTAACTTTAAGATAAGATTCGTGAAATTGAGAAACTTATCATGAGCGCTTCGTGGTCAAGAACATGACAAATTTTGAGAGTTGTTGAGAAAATTGTATTGTGGATTAAAGTTAAGAAATCTAACATGAGTGAATTGGTGTCATAAATAAATGAATTGATATGAAGGCAATTGCAATTGAATTAATATTGGAACTCATTCTTAAACATTAGAGTTAACTATGTTAAAGAAATTGATCCAAAGAATATATGATGAAAGACAAAGAAAAGGAAGACTTGTATAACGAAAAAGTGGATATGTGTTTATAAGATTAATTTAAAGGTGGTTCTTATAAAAATGTTATAAACAAATAATTAGTGATGAATGAAATTAAAGAGATGTGTTAATCACAAAGAATGATTTTTTTATATACAAGGAGAGTTATATGATGAAAATGAGATAATATATGTATGTTTATTTGTAAGACGAATTATGCAAATGAATTTTTAAAAAGTAAGAAATAAAAGAGAATAGAAAATGTTTTAAGTTATGTTTGTACGTACTGTTGTCCTAGATATCAACCCAGAAGGGGGGTGAATGGGTTGATTTGTGAACTTTTAGTCTACTTAAAAACCTTTTCTTTTAATTAATTAATTACACACAAGAGATAAAGAAAATGTGCTGAAATGTAAAGAGTAAGGGAAAAGAGATACTATACAGTGATTTATAGTGGTTCGGTCTTCCTGACCTACGTCCACTCCCCAAGCGCCTTGAGAATTTCAAATCCACTAAATCTGATTTCGTGAGTAGGCGATTCGAAGTCTCTTACAACCGGGATGCTTGAACAGGTGAAACGTAACCCACTCTTTTTACAGGCAAAGCGGAGCCTTTACAATGATAGAGATTGATTGGTAGTGATTGTGATGATCTCCTTTATGAAAGGATATACAAATTTAAAACTCACTACAAGTCACTCCCTCTTAGATATTGAATATACAATAAATGTACAATGGAGAGTGGTTGAGAAAACTAGAGAGAATTACAGAGCATTAATGGTGGAGGAGTAAATATACAATAAATGTGTTCTTCCTCGTAGTAGGTTAGAGCTCAATGAATGCAACAGTGTGTGCATGTATCTCTCATTTTTTATGGTCTTCAAAAGTTATTGCTTATATAGCTCTTCAAGAAATATGAACGTTGGTGCGCACTTAATGCTCCAAAAATTGCCATTGAATTTTATGATTTTGAAATCGCACGCAAAAGTGTCAAACTTTCTCTTGGAAGTGTCGAACCTTTCTCTGATTGCTGGGATTGTGATAAACTTTCCATAAAAGTGTCAAACTTGTCTTGAACTGAAAATTAGGAAAGTTTCGAACCTTTCTCTAAAAGTTTCGAACCTAACTTTGGTCTGAGGAGAGAGAAAAGGCTCAGTATAAAGGTGGGGAACCTTCTGAGCATGGTGGGGAACCTTTTGAGCATAGTGGGAAACCTTTTCTTGAATCAGACACAAAAGTGTGGAACCTTGATTGCAATGTGTCGAACCTTTTCCCAAAAGTCTTCAGGTGAACTTGGCTTTGAAAATGGACTGACATATTCTTGAGATGGGACGAACTTGTCTTCAAAGTGACGAACCTTGACACAGCAGAAAGTGTCGAACCTTAATCCAAAGGTGTCGAACTTTTTCTTGAAGTTTTAATGTTGAGTTGTCCTTTGTCTTGGTGAAGAAGGGACGAACCCCTTTTGCTAGAAGTGACGAACTTTGTTCTCCCTTTAAGAAAAATTTTGAACTTTTCTATAAAAGTGTCAAGCTTTTGTATTGGTTTAAACCTTGGGCAAAAGTGACAAACCTATGAAAGGGAAGGGACGAACCTCTTCACCCTTTAACAGAAAGTGCCAAACTTTCTAACAAAAATTGTCAAAGTTTTTCTTCAGTTCTGACCTTAGAGAAAAGTGACAAACTTTTGGACCAAAAAGAGACGAACCTCTTGTGTCTTCAACAGAAAGCGTCGAACCCTTCAACTGAAAGGGTCGAACTTTTTGACTATCCAATATGATTTTTGACACTAAAACTTTTCTAAATCTTTTCTCTGGGGGGTTTCTTCAAGGTCTTTTTAAGATAAAATTTTATCTTTTAAACACTTGAAAATGGTTGAAATGAGTACCTTAAATTCTTGAAAAACTTATAAAGATACAATCAACCATTAGTACCAACAAAATCAATTTGTTGTTGTATGTCAAAACAATGGTAACAACTTGATTAAATGAGTAAATCTTGGATTTGGAAAAGAGCTATTTTGTTTAAATTTTTTAGTCAAAACAAGGGTCGATCCCACGAGGAAATGAGCTATTTTTGTTAAGAAACAGTATTTTGTTTAAATTTTTTAAGCTAATAAGAAAACGAGTAAATCTTGGATTTGGAAAAGTGATTTTTAGCAATGAGAAAGGTTCAATCTCAGGTTAAGAATCCACCGTCACTTAGCAATCTAGTTTCGATATATTTTCTATTTTATCTAGCTTTGAATCAGATTAGATCCTATCATGACAAGACCGATATAGATATCCAAGAAAAATAGATTTTAATTTCAACAAGGCATATTCAATCCAAAATATAAAATATCTCAAGTTCTACTTTTAAAATCCCGAATCAAAAATTTGGCATACACTATCCAAGATTCTAGTACAGCACGTCTGGAGTACGACCCGTCTTATCCATGGCATAATCTATCTCAAATTTACATATTCGAATAGTAAGCCCAGTTATACAAGACTCATTTAATGCAATCACATAAAGCTTAAACATGATTTTAAATTAATTAGAAAATATCCAACAAAGGGATTGAAATAATTATTGCATAGCAATCTGATTACAAATCATTAATAAAATAAAGAACTAATCTACTCCTAAATTACCAAGTTCGGCTTCATCATCACCCGAGGTAGAGGCGAGAACTTAGCCACTCATGGTTGGGTAGGAGTCAATCGTCAAGTTGATGTCGATTGTCATCGACAGATCCTCGGTAAGGCCCGAACCTTCCAGAGGTGACTTGGCCGGGGCCTGAGGATGTATGAATCAGGGAACTAAGAGATGATTAGAGAATTGGATGATATGAGATGTGATATAAGGCCATATTTATAGTTTTTCAGCTGCATTAGATTTGGAAACTAGGCGCTGAGCGTCCGGACGTTTTGCACCAGCGTCCGGACAGAATTTGCATGGACTCCATGGGAGTGTGTCGCAACGATAGGCGTGGTAGCATCTGGACGGTCGGAACTATCGTCGGGACGGTTGGCATTATAGCATCTGGACTGTTATAAACTAGCATCTGGATGGGATGCTATGAGCGTCCGGACGATTGTCTTTCAGTGTTTGGACGGTTTGTGATGTTTTGCTGGTCTTCATTTGGTTGCATCGTGTTTGTTGCTAAAATGGCTGTTTTATTGTTTTTTTGCGTTATTCCTCCAATACATGTCTTGAACACAAAAATACTGCAAAAACACATAATAGATAACATATCGGGACTAACTTAGCGTAAATTAACACGTCTACATCGTCACTTTTGAGAGCCGATAAGTAAGTTGTTCGGATTTACCACATTTGTTTTGGGCATTTGTGTCAGAGACAACGACATGTATTCTGAATTTAGTACCTACTAAGGAAGTTCCCGGTACCCCTTTGGAATTGTGGACTGGGTGTAAGCTAAGTCTTAAACATTTCTGGATATGGGGTTGCCCCGCACATCTGTTGGTGGGAGATGCAAGTATGGTGGAACCGAAGACGGAAGTCTATTTTTTGTTAGGTACCCTAAAGAAACTAAGGGTGGTTTATTCTATAATCCGAAGAATCAAAGGGTATTTATTAGTACAAATAAGAGATTCTTAGAAGAGGATTATGTAATAAATCACAAACTTTGATCACAAATTGTTCTGGAAGATGTTAGGACTGAATATATGGTACAACCAGAAATTATACTTGATGTGCGGAATGAAACAGCACCTATCATGAATTCACATAAGGGGCCTCGTCGTAGTGGGAGGGTTGTTCCTCAACCCGAGAGGTTCATGTTCTTGGGAGAGTCACTCGACAGGATCCCAAATGAACTTGATATTGAACCCAAGAATTATAATGAGGCACTTCAAGATAGGGATGAAGGCTTATGAAAAAAGGCTATGGAATCTGAAATATAGTATATGTACTTTAATTAGGTATGGGAGCTTGTAGATCCA
Organism: Sarracenia purpurea; assembly: GCA_035668155.1. Taxonomy (NCBI): domain Eukaryota; kingdom Viridiplantae; phylum Streptophyta; class Magnoliopsida; order Ericales; family Sarraceniaceae; genus Sarracenia; species Sarracenia purpurea. The sequence goes on from JAULLE010246268.1 coordinate 9,343, forward strand.
TTAGATGGGATAAAACCCATCAGAAGCAAATGAATCTACAAGAAAAGAAAAGGAGTGGACAGGTAGGTGAAAACCTTCAAGGCTAGGCTTGTGGAAAAGAGATTTACTCAGAAAGAAAGGGTTCGATTATGAGGAAGCCTATTCGCTAGTGGCTATGCTTAAGTCCATTCGGATTCTCTTATCCATTTCTACGAATCTCAACTACGAGATTTGGTAGATGGACGTCAAGATGGCATTCCTTAACAAAAGTCTTGACGAGAGCATCTATATGATGCAACTAGACGGGTTCGTAGCAAAGGGCCAGAAGCATATGCTGTGCAAGCTTAAGAGATCCATTAATGGACTTAAGCAAGCATCAAGGTCATGGAATACATGATTTGACCAGGGGATCAAAAGCTTCGGCTTTGATCAGTGTCCTATCGAGTATTGTGTGTACTGAAAGCGTGATGGTAGTAATGTGGTGTTTCTAGTTATCTATGTCGATGACATACTCCTAAACGGCAATGATATGGGGTTTCTATATTCGGTAAAGGTATGGCTATCTAGTTAATTTGACATGAAGAACTTGTGAGAAGCGGGACAAATCTTTGAGATTAATCTCTTTCGAGATTGATCACGTAGGATGTTGGTCTTATCCCAGGCCCGTTATATTGACTTGATAATTGCTCGTTTTGGCATGAAAAATTTCAAGAAAGGATTTCTTCCTTTTAGACATGGAATTACTCTATCTAGGTATCAGTGTCCTGGAACACCTTAGGAGATAGAGAGGATGAGAGGTATCGCTTATGCTTCTGGGGTGGGGAGTCTCATGTATGTCATGCTCTCCACTAGACCCGATATCTGTTATGTCATTGGCATCGTGAGTACATATCAGTCTAATCTGGGGAAGTGCATTGGACTACAGTCAAAAATATACTCAAATACCTGAAAAGGACTAGGGAGTATATGTTGGTGTACCAGGTAGATAGTGTTGTACCCTTGGGGTACACGGACTCTGATTTCCAGGCTGATAGGGATTCTACGATGTCCACCTTGGGATATGTGTTTAGCGTGGGAGGTAGATCCATCTGTCGGAGGTGCGTCAAGAAGTCTTGTATTGATGACTCTACCATGGAGGCCGAATATGTTGCAGCTTTGGATGCAACTAAGGAGGCGGTTTGGATCAGGAACTTCCTGAGCGACTTGGATGTGGTACCTTCAGTGCATTCACCCATTGTACTATATTGTACCAATAGTGGGTCAGTTGCAAACTCAAAGGAACCTAGAGTTCACAAGAAGGAGAAGCACATAGAGAGAAAGTATAATCTCATCCGGGAGATAGTGCAGCGGGGAGACGTAGTCGTTTCCAACATAGCATCTACGGAGAACCTAGCGGATCCTTTTACAAAGGCGTTGTCTCAGAAGGTCTTTGACAATCATGTAGAAGGGTTAGGTGTTAGATGTGTGCTTCCATGGCTTTGAGTATAAGTGGGAGATTGTTAGGATAGTACACTTAAAATCTAGGCTTTTATGTATTTTATTATCATGGATCCCAACAATTTTAATGAGAATCTATTAAGATGTTTTGCATATTCTGTTTCATATCTGTTTTAAGTATGATGTATATATGTAATGTCCATATATCTTATCCAGTATTTGACTCGTCGCATGAAGCAGGGAAGATCGGGTCAACAGTTCTGACAAATATACAAGTTGGCTCACAACCCAAATAGACCTGGACTATCCATTGGGACGATTGTTGCATATCGTTATATTAGCTGATCTTGGCTAGGTCGAAGGAATCGAATTCCGATCTTGGAATTTGATATTTGAGCTCGATGTGTTAGTACACTTGGAGTGTATTGAGCACGATCAATATGATGATCAATTCTATACTGACTATATGAATTGATCAACATCCGATATTATCAAGTATTGCACGTGCTCTTAATCTCGACATGATTAATCGAATCATGTTCGCATGTTGTTCAGTACTTTGAGTCACCAATGACTGAGATTTCTATAGTGAGATCAATATGGCCGGTGTGTTGGGTACTAACGTTATTCGTTCGATGGTTGATAATTAGCTGACGGACACTATGTCCGACATAGGTTGAGGAGTTCCCCCTCGTGTGCTTTTCTTATAAGTTTGATGATGCCAAACCCGGCCAGCGGATCCGTTGATCCGGCATGTCAATAAGTTAAGCAGTGCGGTTGCGATGAAAAGAGGATTTTTGAACCGGGGTGTTAGTAACCTAATTCGATTATTGGGAATCCATATCTTAAATATGGGGAGATAACAATGCATTTGATAGTTGAAAACTCGAGACAAAAATCGAGATAGGACTGGGAGTTCAGTTAGGACCTTATGTGGAACAAGTCCTGGTTCGTGCGATAATGGATCTAACTCGGGGATTGAGTTAGGGATATCTGGTATTCTCATATGGTTAACCCGAGTACTATGCTTCCTCGGGATCCCTCACATAGC
>JAULLE010247366.1:0-11807 GCA_035668155.1 Sarracenia purpurea
TTTGGCTCTAAGTCCCTTGGCCGTAAACGGCCTCTTGGTCATCTTACCCTCTAAGCAGGATTCACAGACTGGAAGTGTCTCCACTTCCAATGATCCCAAAGGTCCATCTTTTACCAGTCTCTGTATCCTTTTCATATTAATATGACCTAGACGAATGTGCCAAAGGAGTGTTTGGTTCGAGGAGGAACCTTTCCTTTTTAGTGGTATAACATGTAAATTATTCACCTCATTCTTACTATCAGTAGAAATAACTGGATGTAAAATATAAACTCCATTATCTAATGTACCCCGAAAAAATAATTGTTTCCCACTTACAATACTGCACGAATGCATATTGAAGTTAACAGAATATCCATCTTTACCCAAACAAGAACCCGAAACTAAGTTTATTCTTATTTGAGGTGCATATAAAATGTTCTGTAATATTAAACATCTATTTCTACTAAAATCCAGAACCACTTCTCCCACTGCAGTAGCAGATACCTGGGAGTCGTTCCCCATCTGAAGATAAACCTCGCCAATTCTAAGTTGTTTGGTTACTTGGAACCCCTGCAATGAATTTCAGACATGATTAGTGACTCATGTATCAACACACCAGGTTTCCGTTGATACAACAGCTAAACATGACTCGACAACTAACGAATGAGCGTTACCTCCAGTCAAGTTCGTATTTCCTAGATCCCCTCAGGCATCCTGTCCTACTGCCCGATCTAAACCACCATACTTGTTAGTAAGGTGCAAGATCATATCAACTGCAGTTGCCATAAACTGATACTGGCTTTGCATAGCATCAGACATGGAAGTCAAGATGTAGTAACGTGCCATCCAATCATCTTTCATCCACTTACGATGGTACCGGACCTCATTTTCAGGAGATTCACTATCAAGAGTAGGTGGACTTGGATCATACAACACGAACCCGCGATGATCTATGGTTAGGACGTAATCTAAAACTGATTTCCAAATGATAAAATTAGGTCCATAAAATATGTTTTCTTTGAGAATCGCCGCAAGTGGATTCGTTGATCCCATATTAAATCCTGAGAAACAAAGAGAAAACTTTTTAATTCTTTTGTTAAAATTTAGGGTCCTGCAACCTTTTAATTTTAAATGAATTATTGGCAGCCCAAAGGCCTTGTTGATTAAGAAGGCCACGTAGTGTGGACGTCTACTAATCAATCCTTCTCTGGACAGACATACCAATCTATTAATAAAATATCACAACAAATACAATCCACCCAAAGTCACATCAACTAATCAGGCTACGTATTGTGGACGTCTAACCAGCAAACGAACCAGGGACAAACATGTTTTTATTTCCCGATATATTCTAAATGATTAAATAACCAATAGCTTCGGTCCCCGTAAATAAAAACCGTGACTACATAGGGAGGATATTTTTATTCACCGGTTAAGTGTATAACCATCTCACTTAATTTGAAAATCCCTTGTCAAAGTACTGGCCCCGGTGTGTGCAATCCCAACTTTACACTACATTCCAAATTAACCCTAATAAGTGATGTTGCTTCAAATCAGAGTCATAAGATTTCTGAACAGTGTCCTACATCATGGGCTGACATTGTAGCGCTAAATGGTTTAACAGAAGATCACAAAGAGGTTGGAAATTCTACCAAGCCGAGACCAAGACAAACCAGGCTTAATCATCGAAGTGTTCTAGGGTCAAATTTGGAGTACTTTGCCCCAAGTTCTCCTGGGCTCATTGAAATCGAAGAAGATCTGGTTGAGGATCAACCATGGGGTACAAGCTTAGTAGGCCATTTCCTAGATGAAGGGATTCCTTTTGGGAGGGTCAGAGCTACTGCTATGTCCCTGTGGCGAAGTGAAGGCCTGTTGGAGGTCTTGGGCATAGAAAATGGCTTTTTCTTCTTCAAGTTCAATAGTCAGCATGCTATGGAGAGTGTCCTTGAGAAGGGACCGTGGCATTTTACCGGTAAGCTTCTTATTTTACGAAAATGGCGGAAAAGAATTAGACTTACAAAGGATGTAGTTTCTAAAATCCCTATTTGGGTAAAGTTTTATGACTTGCCCCTTGAATTTTGGAACGCTAATTGCCTTAGTAGAATTGCGAGTGCAGTAGGAGTGCCTCTTTTTCTTGATATAGCTACGGACACAAAGAAGCATATCTCCTTTGCTAGAGTTTGTATTGAGGTCGACACGGCTGAGAAGTTGATGCACTCGGTTTCTATTAGGTGTGGAGGAGAAACAATTGACATCCCAATTGAATACCAAGGTTTGCCTCCAAGGTGTGCTCAGTGCTATGCGTTTGGTCATGAGACAGCTATGTTTAAGAGTGCCATCCACTCGGTGAGAGAGTCAGATAGGGAGATTTCCGGGGGTGAATCCGACTCCTCAGTGTCGACTGAGTGGGTCAAAGTTAAGAGAAGAAAGAACTTTGTTAAGAAGAATCTCCAGGGTGATGGTGAGCTTAAGGCTCCCGGTCAGGGTAAGCAACAAGAGAAGCAACAGGAGAAGAAACAAGAAAGAGGATATGCCGCAAAGAACGTGCATCAGCCCGTTGCCCGAGCAGGGTATCGAGATTCCAGATTAGGGAGATGGCGGCCTATGTCCCATGTGCCAGTTACATCCCAATTTGATCAGCCTGGAGCAATGGCTCCTGCCGTAGCTAGCTGCTCCACTCTTCCTCCTAGCCCTGCTTCCCGAGCCTCGTTGCTTCGCAGAGCGATTGAAGGCTCCGGCAAGTAGGGATATAGTGCGAGGTGATTGATCTGGTTTTTATATTTTGATTAAGTCTTTGTTTTGCCTATTTGAGGGTTCGGTCAAATGGGTGTTTTGTCTAGGATTAAGCTGGGTTTCTTTTCGGTTTTGTGTCTTTGTAAGGCTTGGGGGATGCCCCTTGTAAACATGTAATTCATTTCTTTTCTTTTTATGTTACAATTAATTACCCAAAAAAAATAGATACAAAGATAAGTGAATAAAATAAGAGACAATTTTTGTGCCTAAACACAAATTAGCTGCTGCCCCTTTCTTTCTCCATGGTGATTGTCATTCATCTTTTGGAGGGGATTCGAAGTGTGTTGAAGCCAAAGGATCTTAACTCGGATCGGTGTCCACACGCCGGAGTCGAAACGTGCGATGGGTCATACGCGAGAAGATCACTGGGTGGTCGCGCCTCAACTTGTCGATCTTAGAAACTCTACGATGATTTTCTTACGGTATATTTCTGTCTTATATAGATAGTTGTTCTTTTATTTTCATGAAAAATTAGAGATTGCGGTTTTTACGGCCCCGTAATCGATACAAAAAATAATTTTTAAAAACTTCCGCTGCGCCGACTTCAACACAGCTATCCATATCAGAAACCAATAAGAATTGTCAAAGATATCGAGATAACTAGCAATGACCTAATCCCGATAAGTCATGTGAACATACTATGCCCTACAAGCATAAAAGACTAAACTATAATCAGTGGTTCCATCAGAACCTCAAGCACAAAGGTGTGTTACAACATCCTCCTAATCATAGGAAACTACCGTATCTCAAGGATCATAACCCTAGACGTTATCAAAACTGGTTACTATCAGAGCAAGCATAACTCACAACTTAATCAATAAACATTCTATCACATATCTAAAAAGATAAATATCACATATACCTATTACTGGCCATGGAAAGCTACAATGGTTTCCAAGAATACCAGGTCCTGAGACCCGCACTTGGCATACATAGCCATAAAGCATATCTTTACATGTTTAAAGCACATTTAAACAAATAACCTTACATACAACAGGTAGAGTTCCAGAGTAGGTCGTTCCTTATCTCGCAACCACGACAATACTAGGAAGTCGAGTCCACTGCCGTTCCATCTAAGTCTCGAAAACCGCATCCACTACCAAAAAGCAATTACCAACTTGCGGATAATTTAGGAGCAGTAATACCACCTAGTCTAAAAATTATCAAATTTTAATCATAGGCTATATTCTACACCAATAACCCAGATTTAGAGTGAATTTTACAAAATAAACCCCTGGGTTCCGAAACTCCCAAATCGGTCCCACTTCTGACCCGAAAAACCCAGTTTCTCCAAAACCGAAGAAAACCGTAGATCCAACTTCTGGATCTACGGCTTGCTTGGACGCCACGTCAGTTTCTAAATCCGGAGTTTCCTGTTTCCATTGGATCTTCTGTCGGGTTTGTCTGCGATTTGGCGTCGGGACGGTCGTGATGTTACGTCCAGACGGAGTGGCGTCGGGACGGTGAAGTATTTGCGTCCGGACGGGAAATTGCAAGTTTTTCTGAACTTCGTTTGGTTGTGTTGATTTTGTTGTAAATGTGGCTGTTTTGTGGCTTTTCTGCGTCATTCTCCCAAATCCTGTCTTGTACACAAAAACACTACAAAACATAGATTAGATAATAAAAAGGGACAAACTCGGTGTAAATTAACGGGTCTAAATCGTCACTTTTGAGTGCCGATCAACAGTGCCATGTTATTATTGAGGTGGTCAATATAATGATTGTTGACTTGTTAGTCTTGTGGTGTGAGTTGACTTATCTATGGGATAAGATTATGATTGTGGTTTATACTCGACATGTGGTTGGGTAGAGGTTTGTAGATGAGGAGTTATCCTACCCGTGGGAATAGGTTTGGGAGTTAGAAGGCTATACGAGGTGTGTCTATGGTAAAAATATAGTTTGTACACCACGTGACATACTATGTTGGGAGTAGGGTGTTTCGAGCCCTATCGTTCTGTCATGAAAAGCACATTATCCAGTCGATATTGATGGGATACCTTGTTCCAGGTATAGTGGACAGAAGCATAGTGGTAGTGTGAGGGAAGGTGATCCTGTGAGAGGGAGATCGTGACTAATAGACTTCTCCTATTGTGGGATGTCCTTGGTGGCCGTGTCAGAGTTATACCATCACTGGTCACCTGCTGCAGGCCAGTGTGTCGTGTGGAGAATATACGAGTGAGGAAGCGCCTCCATTTGAGGTTGAGAATCGTAAAGCCGTTGTGAGAACCAGTGAGAAGTTAGTGGGTGTTAGACCATGGATGTGAATAATAGACATGATACCTTATAGATGTCCTTTTTGGGAGTTCTTCAGGTTACGTGGGAAGAAATTCAGACATTACATTGTGGTCAAAGGTTCTTATGGGAGGTTCCCCTGTGATGTGAGTTGGGGACGTGGGTGACGTTAGAAATAACGTCAACTTTAAGGTTAGTGGGATTGAAGCTTAGTGGGCTACTAATGCGCATGGCCCAGTAATCCTCGAGGCGATTACGATTTATGGAGTGGGGACTTGTACCCTATGAGTGCAGTAGTACGTGGGTCCGAAGGCCGGGAAGTCAAAAATGTCGATTCCGCTTCAGTCGCGGCACGATCACTTGAGACACAATTCCAATTGTAAGAAAGGTGTGGAAGACATCGTATGATAGGGGAGACGATTATGGTGAGTGCTTTGTGGGGGATCCGACCTCCTTCTGGTTGAGAGAGGTGCTTGTAGTGGGACGATGGTGATAAGGTCATCGCTTCCCCAGTTGAAGTTGCGAGTAGTCCTTGGTAAGTCTCTCTGAGGAGAGAGGTGTGAGGGAGTTGGGATGGATGATAATAATGTGGTTGTGTGGCAAAGTGGAAGTGTTATTCATATCCTTTAAGGATATGGCTAGATGCCTTGTGCGCATCTATAGCAACAATGGGTTCTTTTGATCCCATTTTTGGTATGGACTGGTCAATAGCGCTTCGTGCTCGGATCGACTGTGACCGTCATTGAGTCACCAATAGCATATTTGAAAGGGGGAGGTTCTCTCTTTTGTGGGGGATCGGGGGTTGGTACGATGTGGTGTGTTGACATCGCAGATAGGCAAGTGACGACCGGTGGTAGACGATCACTTAATGCTGTTTATTGGTTCTCTCTGGACTATGCTAAGATAGAAGTTTCCATGGATTAGAACCTTATGGTAGTCTTTGGACAACTATGAACGGGAGCCAGTAAGTTGGTACCGGTGTGAATATGTTCTCTTGTGACAAGCGGGCAGGGTTGGTTATTCTACCCTCTCGGTATAGGTGTAAATGTTGTGTACAGAAGGAACCTTTGGGTTGGGCTGATGGCCCTTGTAAGAAAGATTCAGGCCGTTATCTGTTGTTGGTTCGTGACCTCGGATAGCCCAGGGTGCAATGTCCTTGGGAGACCGATAGGGGTGAGGTTTACAGGATTTCTCATGAGGCACACCATGCTTTTCTAGTTCTGTGGAGTTTTTCTGGGGTCATCTTGGATGGTTCCTATTTGGTAGTAATGCTAATTGATGGTGCGATATCGAAATAAGTATCGACTATCCCTGTTGATAAAAGAGTGTAAGTGCGTGATACTTGAGGGGGATATTACTGGTGGTGGTTCGATGTTGGTAATGGTCGGGGTGATTCCTTCTGAATGAGGATAGTAGAGTGTGGCTCTCACATGGGTAGTGTGGTGCGTGCTTCCGATTATGTTGAGTACATGAGCTCGTTGTTTGTTATAGCTCGTGTGAATGTTAGGGCCACAGTGTGAGAATTTAGTAAGTAGAATTGACATCTTAACAAGGATGCTTGAGGAGCGTGATTGGGTTGATTATCATGATTACAAATGTGCAGTGGAGCAAGTCTCAAGCCTCGTGAGTGATGAGATTGTGTTGGATGTGTGAGTGATGGATGTTACAGATGACCCATCCTGATTTCATCATTTAATTTAAATACGATATTAATTCGGGGTGGTACAATCAAGCATTGGAGTCGTGACGGCAGGTTAGCGATGAGTTGAAACACCAGTGGTGACCAGATTGTTCCTTATTTGTGGCTTCGTTCCTTGATTCGTGGGACTATGGTACTATGAGAATGGTGAATTCAAGACCTAGTGCCCTTCATGGAAGGGTGAGTTTGTCTAGAAGATTGGGTTCACTCCCTTTTTGTGACTCGGGAGAGGTGAGACTTTGAGGGGTCTAATCTTCGTTATAGGAGTTGTGGTGGGAGAGGGATCTTTTTTCGGCTTTTGTGGTAAGAAAAGTTCGTGGGGAGTATGGTTCAAGGCAAGACCCGTCGAACGAGTGTAAGGAGTTACGATCAGCAGTGAGGAGAGTAGATGTGTTGTTAGGCCTCTTGAGGGGTTGGGTGAGCTACATCTGAAGCAGGGGATGCGCTGCTTGTGATCCGTGAAATTTTTATGCACGGTGAACCAGGTTTAGCTTTAGTTCCTCGTCCTAAACCTTGGTATGTCGTGTAGTGACATGTTAGCATAAAGTAGTGTAACGCCTTGAAGAGCTGAGGGAGTGTGTTTTTTGTGGAACCAAACCTAATTTGGTTGTCGAGCTTATGCCAGTAGTGGGACTGTCGAAAGGTTGGGAGTTTACATTGGATCGACCTTTGGTTTTGGATGACAGGTTATATCTTATGCCCATGGAATCATAAGTCACACTGCGAATAGGTGAGGGATTGATAAGACTTTGTGGCGAGAGCTGTGTTAAGGAACTGTATGGGGTTGTGTCAGGTCAGTGAGGCCTTTTGGTGTTGGGAGCTTTAGTCTCCTCTGTTGTTGATGTGGGATTCCGCGTGTTGGCACAATTGGTAATTTGAGTACCAGTTTGTTTGTGTGTATCGTAGTGTGTTTAGAGGTGTATGACCGGTTGGGGGTACACCATATAGGGTTTTTTTTTCGTATGCACACTAGTGAGGTCGTCCATTTACACGAGGGCCCATTTCTATCGTGTCATGTTCTGGAGGACACGTCGATGATTTTGTGTCGGTAAGCTGAGGATCAGGGAAGGATCATTAGCCTTTGGCATATGTAGTGAATTACAGCTGTTGGGATGACTTGTGTGGTGACGGATAGTAGCCGTTGTGGCATAATTTTCCTAGTGCAATACCTATCGACTGAGTACTTGTATTGTACCTTTTAAGGACTCTAAATAGAAGATCATGTCAAGTCACTGATGTGTTGTGTTGATATATGGGAGTCTACCCGGTTAGGGCTGGAGCTAGTTAAAAAGACCACTTGGGAGAGAATGACTGCTCGCTAGTGGTTGATTTGGGTGTTTAACCACCTGAGTGGTTATGTGAATAGCTGATAACAACTAATGCGGTTTCGAACTAGAAGACTACGTCATCCTGTGGCCTTTTGAGGAAGGGTCGACGAGGTTCGGTAAGGGACTATTATCGGATCCTCCTTGACTGAGGAAAGAGTCGGGGCAGCATCGTTTGTTAGATTTCACCGTCTTTGTAGTCGTTAGTGCACGATGCCCTCACATTTTAATGTTTTGGAAATACGAATTGGAACCGTCATATGTTTTTTATTGGTTAGACTTGAGGATATAGGAGGTTACCAAGAGTGAGGAGCAAACAATGCAGATCCTAGACAGGGGAGAGTAGGTGTTACAAGGTAAAACCTAGTCATATGTTATGGTGCCGTGGTAGCATCGCAATGAGGATGAGGCAACATGGGAGCGAGAGTCCTTTGTTCGGAAGAAGTATCCAGATTTTCTTTTCCACTTCAAGGTACGCTGGTTTCGGGGATGAAATCCTTTTTTGTAGGGATGTTATAAGGGCCTGAGTTTATTTTATTTAATAATCTCTCAAAATGAAGTCGTTGGGTGATTATGATGGCCCGACAGTGGTGGAATCGCAGACCGATTCGGTTCGGTAAGAGGTTCGGTCAAAAAAACATGCTAAAGTAAGTAAAGGAAACCAACATACCGTCACTATTTCGGACATAAATTTTTCTACAAGATGAATTTTGAAGTGAGACTAGAACCATTAGAAAGAGGACTTCTGGAGCATCGATTTGGATATAAGAACGAACCAATTCCGAGTTCAGATGAAGAAGTTATGCTCGTTTGAAAATTTCAAACTGTGGTTGTTGGCATGTGAGCGCTCGACCAGACTAAAGAGCGCTCAAGCGGTTGTCGTAGAATAGTAGACCTGTTTTAAATGGTAAAATCGAGTTAATGAGGGTTATTTCATCCTAATACATTCCTAACCTCTCAGGGGCGGCTGGAGATGAAAACTATGGTTTCGGGAGAGCTTTTCTGCTGTGGCTTAATGCTCCGATAGGTAAGATATTGAAGTAATTTCACAAGATTATGATGAAATTCGAAGTTTAGTTTGTTATATTTCGAACCCTTGTGATTTCAACTTTTGGGCTGCGGTTGGAGGATCCTAATCCTTGTTTTTTTTAGCCTTTTTCGTCGATTCGGGGTAGGTTTCATAATAACCTTTGAATCCATGTATGTTATTGCAATGTAATGAAGATTATATGAAATTTTGAAGTGTTTTATGTGGCATTCATGTTTAGGCCGAACCCTAGTTTTTCATTGCTTAAAATTTATGAAGTTTTGATTATTCATGAGTATCTTGAACATATGAATATTGTCAATTTGAAGTATAAATCATGGTAGTTTGATCATAGCTCAAGGTTATGGTTATTAAAATTTGGGGATTTTAGGAAAATTGGGCTTTTTTAGGGGTAACAAATCAATAATTAATTGTTAAAGTTACATAAGTTTTCCTAAAATTATGAATTTTGACTGATTTAGAAGCCCGAGAGAATTTAAATTGACAATATAGGTTAAAGTCGAAGGGTTAAGGGTTTGGCGGGTCGTAGGAAGTATATGGGAGTAGCCTAGGCTTCTCCATTTGGGTTTAAATTTTATGTTAAGTATATGAAATATGTCTATACTTGAAGTTGGGGTTTGAGGGTGAAGGTGGTTGAGAAGTTATAGGACGACACATCCTTAAAGCAGGGACGAAGTTATTAGCTCCAGGTGAGCTATGTGAGCTGGTGGATAATTAATCCATTGAGCAGAGTACTCGATTTTTGGATAACTAATCCAATAAGAATGAAGGAACATATTCAATAATTAATCCAATAAGAGGGAAGTCTATTGTGAGATAATCATTTCACAAGTGGCGGTTCGTTGTGAGCCAGAAGTAGAAAGTATATTTTGTAGTTGCAGTTAAATGGAAAGATTTAACGATGATTATATTTTCATCTGTGAAGGAAACGAGAAGAGAGGTAGGGAAGTGATGGTGATAAGAATTTAGTTATGCCTATGTTGGTTATAATTCATGTTATTTACCTTTGTGCATAGCCTATTACATTCTTGCATATCATGTTTTATTATGTTTCCTACAAGCGTTAACTCACGTTGTTGTTTTATTGTCTTATGAAACAACAACCCATGTGACCTAGGTAAAGCCATAGCGGAGGATTAGACCGGATTCGAGGCACTCCCCGTCACCATTGACACAAGATTTTTGGATTTGCTTTACTTCACTTGGTACATTCATTGGTAGTTTGTAGAATGAATCCTTATTAGTCTTTAGGATTTTAATAATTGTTGGTTGGATTAATAAAGGTGTAAAACACGAGACTTTATTTCATCTTTTGCATGTATTGGTGAGGAGTCTTGGGTAGAAGGAAGTGCGGTTTGAAGTGAATAAATGTGAATTCACGGTATTTTGCATAAAATGAATTGTTGTCGTTCACTTGAAGTTTTCTATCCCTTTTAGATCCTTAATTATGTAGTAATTGTTACAAGCTTAGACTTGTAGGAGTGGTGGATGGGTTATCTTTATACAAATATATTTTTATAACTGGTGGGAACCATTTTTCAGGTCCATTTTACTGTATATTGGAGATTAGGGTTGAATGAGAAGGTTGCAATATATGCTGCAGGAACCCAGTTTCTAATACAACCACTCAAGCGGTAAGGGGTTTGCTCGAGCGGTGTCCCTGAAGTAGGACAATGAAGAATATTTGTTTTTTTTAAATTCAATTTTTGTTTTAAATGTTCAATTTAAATCACGGTATTTTTTGAATAGTGTATTTTAATAAAATGGGGGTTTGAAAATCTAATAAATTAGATTAAGAATGAAGGGTGTTGATGAAGAAAAAATAATTTAGCAGGATGTTGAGAATTTTTTTTTACGAAGTCAAAAGATGAGGATTTTAATTAATTAAAATATGTTTTAATTAATTCTACGAATGTCAGGGTGTGACAGTCGCCTATGTGCCGTGACCGTTTTGGTACCTGCAACATGAACCATTTTTAGATTATCGGGCACAAAATTGGGATATCCAATCGGTGGATGTTATTTATTGAGTTTTACATACCTTTTTCAGTCACTTCTTCAAGCTGGTTATAATTACGAGTTCGGATCGGATCGAATGTCAGCGAATCTCCTCAATCGTTTCACGTGTGTACCAAAAACAAGAAATAGCTGAAATTAACAATATTTTGAAAGGCATAGCAAAAAATAGGGTGTCAAAATATGAAAACTAAAAATTAAAATTATTATTTTTCCCATTTGAAAATAAAAATAAAAATCATTGTTTGGTTATTTAAGACAGAAACTTAATTTGAATCATCTTTTTAATTTGTAAAAAACTAATTTTCTAATTTGTGAAAAGTAATTTATTGATGAATTGGTTGTTGAAGAAACAATGAAAAAGTTCTAATTTATTCTTAATAGTGTAAAATTCATCATTTAATAGTGTTATACTTCTAATTGATTATCTTAAAGATGACTAATTAAGTAGTTATTAAATTATTAATATTATTTTTTTATTTTTTTCTACAATCATTATAATTTAATAATAGAATTGTCTTTAGGCTAGGGTAATAAGTAGTCTATATTACAAAATAGATCGGGTTATTACCACGTTATATTTTAATCAAATTTTTGAAATGAATCCAAGCTTACATAAAATGATTAAAAATAAAATTTCAAAAAAAAAAAAAACAGCATCTTTCTCCACACTTAATGCAGTTAGTTTGAAAAAGTATCGACTCTTTCTATTTAA
>JAULLE010248464.1:595-11805 GCA_035668155.1 Sarracenia purpurea
TGGAACAGAAAAACAAACTACCTTCACCAAAAATAATATTATCATAGTCAACATGTGATACCACCACCATGCCCCTCTCTCCTCCCATAAATAAATAAAACAGTTAGCACATTTTAACCTTACATTCTTTCTACAGTCGTATAAAAAATGGACACATGACATTTATAACATTATACAAAATGTGATTTTGAGAAGTTTAAAGCGACACATTAAATCGTGTTCTACATACCATATGATAGGTAAAACATCATTTTATTTGTAAGGTTTGTTTGATTAGCAAGATAGTGATAGGGAAAATGTGGGAAAGAGAAAAAAAAAATAAATGTTTTTAGAGTTTAATTAGCAAGGAAGTCCAAGAAATTAAAAGAAAGTAAATTTTGATGTACAACAAACTCTCTTAAGCTTGGAAACTTGGCTTTTGATTTCCGACAAAATATACAAGAAATATTTTATTTTCCGCAGAAAGTGGGAACCAATTATCTTACTTTTCAAATTTTTCCATAGTTCCGCTAATTTGTTGTTTTCAAATGTGTAGGAGGGGCAATTCAGATAAATACAATAAATATTTTACAATTTTGATGTCTAGCAAACTAAAAATTTAAATTTTTTATCACTTTTCTTGCAAATTTTTTTCTAGAGAAAAAATATTTTCTTTTAAACCTATATCGGCAGTTTACAGGATTGAATATGGGCTTTTTACTCCACGATAAAGACCTCTCTTAAATTTAAGTCAAGGAACTGAAATCTTTTTTTTGTTACTTCCACGAAGCTTTATAAGATTTCTGGAATCGATTCGCCTTCTATTTTTCTTAAATGTAATCCTTAGCTGCCCGTGTAGACAGAATTCTGCTTCTTTTGTCCACAAAAAGTCATCAGTCTTTGGACAAGAGGAGTTGCAGAGAGTGGGATAGAAAAGGGAGAGCTAAAACATTCACTTTCAAGCCAACGGCTGAAAAGCCTAAGCCTGGAACTGATGATGTCAAGTATTTCACCTTCTGAATATCAATTCATTGAATCACTCGGAAAAGGGAAAGAAAGCAAGTCTTCATCGAATTGTAAGAAAGCGAAGTCCAGGTTTCATTCCATAAGCCTTGGGTTCTGGTTTGTAAACTGATTCTTTATGCAATGGAACCATAAACAGACAAATGAAATCCAATCCACGAAATAATTTGATCGGTGGACAGCATCGTTGTGGTAAAGGTTATAATGCCAGATGAATCATTACCGCAAGCCATAGAGGAGGTAGGTGAAATGAGCTCAAAAGAATAAGTTAAAAGGCACGCTTCTTCAGCACAGGCAACAAAGTGTTGTTGGAAGGTTCAATGAACCACGTGAAGGGAAGATCTTAGGCACTACTGTTATCTATATATAAGTGCCGTAGGCAACGTTGTGTTGACTTGTGAAGTAGGCAGTGAGCTCTGCAAAAAATGCGGCTGGTAATGAGCACTAATGCTAATGGGTACCACAGATCAAAAAGGACATTAAAACACGACTGCTAGAAGAAATGGCCATATGAATGAAATTGACAATTTATAGAACAATTTGAAACATCCCATAATCCAAACCCGTGGATTGCTCTATTGACGAAGTTATTAGTGAAGCACAATCCTTTTGTTAAGGTTTGAGAATCATACATCCCTTATCTGTGAGTCCAGAAAGATTTCCATCGCAAGCGAACTTGAAGTAGAAAGCTAAATTCAAAGAGAGGGAAAGCATAGAAGAAGCTACTTTTTAGAATTTGATGCCCCTAATAGGGAAAAGATTAGAGACCCTGCATGCAATTTGTGGAAGTCTCACGTACGATTCCTTGAGAAGGGAATGGCTACCCACTGGAACTTTGACAAACCACCAACAATCAATTCTGCTTTGGGGGCACCCCTTACTCTACCATTATTATAAGGGTATGGGGTTCAAGACAAAGAAAGATCAATGCAGCATAGCAGTTTTTTCTTATATTTGGATCTGTTTTTATGCTATTAACTATTCAGTTGATTCTTCTCTGAACAAGAACCACCGATTTACAAATATTATTTACGACATAATTTAGTGAGCGGTGCCAAATCTTTCTATGGGTTGCTTTTATTTTTCCTTGCTCTCAGATTGGCCTTTCTACCTACTTCACTAAGTATTTCACTTGTACAGTGGGTGCATGGACAAGCCCATGGTGCAATAAGACTGCTTAGGATAGTCTTAGTCGGCACGGCTTCAGAAGCAAACGAAGCTCATTTCAAATGGAGGTTGCCTAAGAAGAGCATGGCATTACTCGACCAAAAGCCACTATCTATAGACGTCCTTACCTACTTTCCTCCAGTCCACTAGCCAACTAATTCAATTCATAAACTGGGTGGCTGGGTCAGTCGCGCTAATGTGATACATATAGTCCTTTGTATTTTGCGGTCTTTGTTTCATTCATCTCCATCAAACAAGAGACCACAGCAGAGCTTGACAAAATAAAAAATATCATGGTACATCGTCCTTCCCTAAAATGGAACTTTCATGCTAGAGCAAAAACTAGCATGAAAGTCGATCTAATACAACAAACACGGTTGTTCTTATTTCATTTTCTACTTACAAGCCCTTCTTAGAAAACACGCACTAAGTTACTAACAGAATCTCAAATGCCTCTCGACATCGAGAATTTTTGTGTCCAAGTAGATCATAGGTTTGGCTTCCTTGTCCTCCACTTTTTAGCATTCTGGGCCCATGAAAATAAAGAAACCCGAAATCAAAAGGAAATAAGAGAAATTGGGCCATGTTTCCTGAGAGAGGCCGCCTTCTCTCAAGCAAGTAGTCTTCTACTTTTATTTGACGGCTCTATGACTAGTTTTTTGGTTTCCTGGACTCTGCTCGCTCTTCTACTCTCCGACCAAACAAGTAATAATTAAAAAATTATGTTTCCTTTCCTGCATTAAGATTTAAAACCTTGTCATCTTCCGGCCTCAAGCCCATCCAGAGTTGGAGAATAGAAATTAAAAAATAAATTCACAACAGGAACGCATCAAGAAAACTGCCTTTACATATAGATCATAGTGGCATGAACTATGACGATAGATGCCTAGAACTCATCTTCGTATTGATTTTGATTGATTCCAAATTTGTTTTGTTAAGAGTTCTCTTTCATCTCCTGAAACACCTTCCTAGCATGCCTGTGCTTTTGGGGTCCCACTCATCCAATCACTTGCTTTTGATTGCAACCATTCCTCAAAAAGGGAGAGCAAAGAACCGTCAACTCCCATTCATGTGACAAACCAAACATCGTTAGGTCCCGAGTTTTACAAACCACCAGATTTAAATCAAGATAACCCCTAAGTTGAATTACAAACAAAATGAAATTTAAAAATATATATCATTTTCATTTTTTTTCTCATCATTTTTTTATTAGGGCTATACGGAATCAAACCGTATACCCTCTCAGTAATACAGATCAAATTGATTATTATCAAAATGATCTGAACTGTTTCAAAGACCCAAGATTTTATTTTAGCTTTTAATTTAATTTAATTTATTTATTTATTTATTTGCGTTAGGCTCTTTCGTTAACTGATACAAATATTAGCCAATCCGTCATATTTTTCTTGACAAAAAAATAAACAGATGGCTCCCCGTTCTCTAATTCATTATTTTGATTTTGGTCCAGGAGCACGTAGGCATGCCAACCACTACATAAGTCACTAGTGGCTGAGAGAAAGCGAGCAGCACCTTGTATAGGTTGGGCGGAGCTTGAAGAAGCGAGCCCCTATCAGAGAAAGCCATTGCGCGCTAGCCTAGCTAGCTAACGTTTTTCAACTGGCTGTTATGTTAGTTGTAGCGCGCCTTCCCTCCTTCTCTCACTTCGGAAAGATTTAGCAGTATTTTTTTATGATGACCTGGTCGAGAGAGTACGATACATCGGTGTAAAAGATTGAATTGGATCTGTGAGGTTGGTTATAGTAAGGCCTGGCCGGAAAGTGTTCTTGCCTCTATCATTAGCTCGGAACTATATAAACTCCGGAGTGAATTAGTGCAGCACATACCTATCACCTTTGGACTTTTACAAAAATTTGAAAGTGGAAATCTTCGCATTCCTACCTCTCAAGCCAACATTCGATCTAACTAAGACAATATCCGGTCCGCAATATTGGTAGCTGCACCTCCAGGGTGGTCCCCCTTTTACATGATGTTAAACCCCCGCTATGTTTCCGACTTCAAAGAGCATATAAAAGCATATCGTTACACCAACGGTAGATAGGAACCGAACTGTAAAGTAATGGGTCAGACGTAGCTCCCTTCCTTTATAAAACCCCTCAATGTCGTAGTCTTCGAACTGGCAGGAGGTTTCTTCGCCCTAAATGGTAGCATTCCGTTCCCTATACATACGATATTTAGATTGACGAAGTAGAGGCTAATGTAGCGCGGAACGAAGGAAAATAAGAAGAAGAGCAATCAGCGTAGTGTTCATCCAAAGAAAGAAGATAGGAAAAGAAGTGACGATGTGAAAAAGTGACGTTCCGTTGTTATCGTTATCGTAATCAGCTACTAACTCCGGGCTCCTAACTCAACTCCAAACCCTTCCCCCTCCCAAAAGGTGCTCATCTGGACTGAATGAAAGCTCATCTCATGGATGCCCAAAAGTAGGGTGCCCTTGACTATCCCGTATTGAAAGAGCGGCGATAGGAGGAGGGATAACGTCCTCAGCTAAGGTCCGCATTGTTCTATCCTATCTCCTATAGGCATTCATTGGGTCATCTCCTCCAGGTAAGAATCGGGATTTCAAGTCTTAGTTCTACCCCAAGATAGGGAATGGTTTCCCCAATATAGGATTCGGCTAGTGTTCAATAGGCTCGCTAGTCGAGATCCTCAAAGAGGGGCATATCCGGAGGGACTCAATCAGTATATCTATTCTATTGCCATTTCAGTCTAGAAAAAAAAAGAGTGTGAGGCATCTCATGAATCAGTCAGTGACTCAAATCGAGTAGATATAGGCTAGTCAAATAGGTCTAGGAAGAACGATGACTTCCTTCGATACAAGATTCCTAAAGTACGGATCCTATCACTTTGGAATGGAGCGAAGGCGCACCACTTTAGTCAACTCGAAGAAGAGGAAACGGAAGCACCCTTTCCGAAAGATTACCAAGTGAGGGGTTAGGTTAAACCAGTACTGTCCCTGACTTTCCCTGATTGTGTAAGAGACTAGGTCCGTCTGGCATGGCGGGCAGGGAAGACAACTCACTTTGAAAGCCTTAGTCTTGACTTAGCTTTAGAGGAGCTCACCAGCCAGAAAGAGGTCGGAGGTTGAAAAGGTCAAGATCACGGAGGTAAGTGAGAAAGAAGAAAAAAATAGAGTACTTCTGGTGGGGGAGAAGGAGCAGGAATGGGCAGATATACATCTTTTTGCTCTGAACGCCCTGGAGAAGAAGGCGGAGGGAATAGAATGAAGGGACCCTTAGATGGTTCTATTTCCTAATATGATCATCTCGAATCGAGGTGCTTGTCTTGGGGAGGGACATCAGATAACGCGCAAATGAAATGCGCGATAACCTCAATGCGTAATAAGCGCAATGATTACGATCTAGGGAGTTTCCCCCGTCCTGAACTATCGATTAGGAATAGTCAGAGTAGTAAGCAAGGAAGGGAGGAGTTCCTCTCTTCTGAATGAAGGTTCTACTTCCTATCGATCTGAAGAAAGTGACTTCAATAGGAAGACTAAATAGATTAAGAACAGTAACCAACCGTTATGAGGGAAAGTGATTCTACGGGCATTTTCATGTATACAAATAGCCTTTGAAAAGGTTACTCTAATAAAATGAAAAGGTACGTGCGAGTCTTCTAACTCTCGTTCTAAGCCCTTCTTTTTGAATAGCTGTCTTTTTTTGATTGAACTAAGGAACTAAAAAGCCGAAGGTCCTCGCTTTCCCTTGAGCTAAGCTTTCTTAGCTTTCTTTCAGTTAGCTTCTTTCTCTTCGTCTAAACGGAGTAATATACACCATTAAGTGAAGAAAAAGCCTTAAGTTCATGTAGTATCTTCCAAGTACTTCAAGACTTGACTTTCTGCTAGGTCTTCCATACGGTTCTGCTTAAAGATCCGCTTCTACCCTTTCTCCCACAGGCTTAAGGCAATAGGGAGAAGAAAGAAAGGCTGCTAACGAAAGGAAAGAAGGATGCAGAGAGCGCACTTTTTAAAAGAGAAAGGATGCGGAGAGATTGAAGGCGTTAAGTCTAGGAAGCTGGAAGAGAAAGAGGCTCTGCACAAGCAAAGGAAGCAGTTGAAAATCGAATGTTAAGTCGAGGAAGGAGAATGTGATGATTCCTAATTCAAAGTAGAGGAGAGCATAGTTTAAACCCAGGGGGAAGAGCTCTTCTTTTACATATATATACTCATCCGGATACCGAGCTACTAGACTAGATTCAGCCCTTTACCTCTTCGCTTTTCCCCCCTATAATAAATAGTAAGGCACTTGAGTCAACTCAACGCTTTCTTCCATTCTTGAGCCCTTTCATAGAAAAAGACGGGATTTTCTTCTTTCCGCTATGCCGCTCTTCAAAAAGGAATACCCTTAAGTTCATTAAGAAGTAGTTGCTTCAAGGGGAAATGAAGGAAAGGGGACAGAGAATATAGAATATCCTTCGCCTGTTATCTACCCATCTGAGGCTGTTTCGAAAGCGATCTTCCGAAAGCTATTGAAAAGCTGCTATATCCGATAAGGCGTAGCCTAGCTGCTAGAGAATATGTTGTTTGTCGGCATAACCGATGCAGTTAGCTCAAAAGGGAGTTCTTCTGGATCCGGATTCAATGATTGTTGAGTGAACGAAGCCAAGTCCAGTATTGTTTTATGAAAAAAAAGGAGATGGGGTGGGAACTTATTAGAGTGTGGCCAAGCCAAGACTCGAGTAGCCAAGTGGATGCAAAGACTAGAAAGCCAGTGAAGAGGAGCCTTCTTTAAATTTAAGAACATCCATGCGGGTTGAAGGAATGAATAAAGGGAGCTTGAATGGCCATTTCAGCTGTTGTAGTAAGGCCATTAGAAAAAGGCGTAACCCTAAGTGAGAGAAGTGACCCAGTTGAGTCACCTGAGGGATAAGCTGTGATGGCTCTTGTTCCCAGACCAGGAGTGAGTTGATGCCGAGAAGAAGCTGGTAGTCTTAGCTAGGCTAGAAGGGAGAAGCCCTTAAGTAGTAAGCCTTAGGGCAGTCACTTTCGGAAGGCCAAGAATCATCGATTTAGGAGTTTCCGGTGTAAGGCTCAAGACTAAGAAATTAAACTATAGCAATTCTTGTGATTATTGTTCACTCGGAGTTCTTTCTTCAACTCTGGGTT
The DNA here is from genome assembly GCA_035668155.1 of Sarracenia purpurea. NCBI lineage: Eukaryota > Viridiplantae > Streptophyta > Magnoliopsida > Ericales > Sarraceniaceae > Sarracenia > Sarracenia purpurea. The sequence continues at coordinate 7,890 of JAULLE010248464.1, forward strand.
TCGAAGAGATGGGCCTTGAGCCTGTGATTGGATGCCCTGATCCCGGAGGAGAATTAACAGCTAGTAAAAAGCTAGCCACTCATTTCATAATTCCATTTCGGTCCCTTACTGGTGCGCAGCGAGAGAAGAAGGAAATTCTTTATTCAAAGCATGCTACCACCGAAAGAAGGTCAACCGAAGCAGTTCCATGTATTGTATTGCTCCTTAACCTGACGATATCTACCTATAAGAAAAGGAATACCTGGAAAAGTCATTCAATTCTTCCTCGCCAGGAGAAAGGCTCAGGGCCCTGCTCCCAAGTCTGTCTTCTTTCAGAAGCTTTGATCGGAACTTCAATCTCTTAGTCATCCTAGCGTAGAGATTGATTCTATCTTCTTTACTTGACCTCTTTCCTTGCGGCTTGGCGACTCTGAACTCAGAGGTAGCTGGGGCCAAGGAAGAAAAAGAATTGCTTTCGAATTCTGCTTTCACTCTTCTATCTATAATAAAGAATAGTTGAAATCGTAGAATGAGAACGGAGAGTAGAAAGAGAGGAGTTGCCGCTCTGAATTCTGGGTCAAATGCTTTCCGTGCTTCGCTTTCCCAAGTTACTGTGCTTTCCGCGGTATAGCTCCTAGGATTTGTTAGAGGAGGTATCGGTAGCTCTTTTTGTAAGTTGATTCTTAGCTCGAAAAGAAAAGGAGTTAAGGAGAGGAGGAATCCGCTGTTCTAGCTCAAGGCCATCCTTTGCTAGTTCATTCCCTGCTGTCTCTGAAATAGAAGATGTAAACTCTTCTTTCAACTCGGAGGAACTCTTTATTTAGGAGCGAAAGAAGATGGATCCGTTGCCACTTTCATAAGACATAAGAAAAGAAGAAGCTCTGTCGGAATAAGGTCAGCTATTTCACCTGTTGTCGGAATTGCTAGTATAAGGTAAAAGTAGAAGGAAGGTCAAGGGAAGGAATAGCCATACGGGGAAGCCGCTGCTGGTCTTTGTTGCTGTGATCAATGAATACCGGGCTCAAGGCCAACCTCTCCACTCAGGGTCAGGAACAGGGCTATCAAATGGTCGACTGCGAAAGCCATCAGGGTTCAAAAATCATATACTTTTACGATGCCCTCTATCGGCGATCGTTCAACGGACTACTTTTGCGATGTCTGTCACATGAAGAAGCTCAGCAAGCCTTGCAAGAAGTACATGCTTTACTAATAGGGGCATAGTAATAGTGGTTTGCTGGGTTGGTTTTGCTCTCTACCTTCTCACGGGGGGATGGAAACAGGAGAGGTCAACTGGAGTGGAAGCCAAACGACGGGGCCGAGAATCTGTGATCGATCCGAAGAACCACTGCCAGATACGATTCTGCTCCCCCTTCGTACTACCAAAAAATGAGATTCTTGCCCGGCTTCTTTCGGCTTAAGAAGGCTGCGGTGAGAATGAGGATCACTTCGGAACTCTAGGAGAATGGGCGTTTTAGGGCGGGATCTAAAAGCTCTCCAACGTGTTGCGGAGCCTTCGGCCGTGAGAGGGTCTTTTGGCTTCCTCAGGGCCGTGTGAAGCTTAGCTTTCTTTAGCAGCCACGTGATGACATCAATAAGAGTCCTTATGATACCATTATAGATCTTAAGTTGGATTGAGTCTATTCTGGCAATTTTTCAGGCTGGCATTCCCCATAATGACTTTATCACCATCTATTGATTGGTGAGTAGTAAAAACCCGTCCTTACTAAATCATGCATGGCAGGAACAAGCCAAATCAAGAGTCCACTTATCACCTGAGCTAACAATGATGACTACAAGGGCATGAACACGATAAAAATTTTCTTTCTGAACTCCAACTATGTCACCCAAAGTTGAGAAGACTTGTTTTTTTCTGGTTCTTGCGCTTTGGCCAGTCTTTCTTTATATGACCTTTATGATATTGAAATCATTTGATCTTTTCTAGATCTAGATTGTGATTTGGACCGGCTTCTACTGGTAGAACTTTTTATTCTTCGTTCGTACTTGTTCAATCGGATCTTCACCTGAGTTGTCATTGGTGTTGTCTGACATGACCCTCTTCTGCTACTCTTTGGAGTTGAGAGTAGACTCAACATCCTCCATAAATATGGTCACTCTACTATATATCACGGCGTTGACAAAATACTGGTACAAAGATGGTAAATAACATAATAGAATAATGGCTTGATCTTCATCTTCAAAATAACACATTTTCATTTCAAATCCATAATTACTTTACTGAAAAGTCGGCAGTGCTTTTAATAGCCACCGATTGAATTGATGGCTCACCTATTTGAGCGAGCCTTGAAGCAGAATGTGAATCGATGGCTCAATGTGAAATGCCATGCACTAAAATTAATGTCATGCCTCAAATCCTTATCATGCGAGACATTATTTTTTTAATGGTCCCGCAATTCATTTTTGATCTTGTGTATGGATCCTTTAGCTTACCCTATTTCCAGCTTTAAGCACCTGAACTTAAACTATGAAAAGGTTGCCCATGTCTCTGTTTCAGTTCACTGAAAATCTGAGAGAGAAACTTGAGTGAAGTATACTGTAGGAATAATAAGGTGAGTTTTTTTTTTTTGGGTGAAGAGTTGGATATATTTTTGGGTGTTCTGGATTTGTGGGAGTGATGAATAAATGGGGTCCACGTATATTTTTTTTCTTCCATAGTGAAATATTTTTGTCGTCTCTTCCGTGAACGGAGGTTATAAGCTGAATCACGTGAATTTATTGTGTTCCTTTGGGAGTACGAGTACTATCTTTCAGTAGTTATTTTTACTACCATGGTACCCAAATCACTACAATTTATGACAAGTGGACAACCTATTACGAATATGTTGCTTCTGTTGATTTCCTAGGTCACAATATTAAAGCAGCCTTCTAGATGCATATATTCCCCACTTTTCTAAACCTTTAATTGTTCCTCTACCACAATGTTTCACAATCCTGTGATAAAATTCCTATGTCTTGTTAACAAATTTCCATTGCCATGACGTAATGATGCTAATATGTTCATGTACACATGTCTTTCTCAAAATTATAGCACTTTTGGCGTCCTTTGGCAGGTTCTTTCATCCAGGAAGGTTCAACTTTTATTGGGTTATTTTGTCCGCTCTATAACTAAAGCAAACCAATCCAGAACTTCAGACAACGATGTTGGAATAGTTCACAACTTATTGGAAGCTCATGATCCTGAAAGACTGATTCTGGAGCTGCAGCCTGCTGAGAAAGGCTTACAAAGTCGAACTCTGGAAGCAGATCTAGTGTTATGGACTGTTGGGTCTAAACCTCTACTTCCTCAGCTAGAACCTCGTGATAAGCCCCATGAGTTTCCTCTTAATGCCAGGGGACAAACAGAGACAGATGAAACTCTTCGTGTCAAAGGCCATCCACGGATATTTGCAATTGGGGATGCATCTTCATTAAGGGACTCCAATGGAAGACTACTTCCAGCCACAGCACAGGTACTGTAAATTAATGAGAAATTTTGAGAAAAGTCATATTATCAGTTGTTAAATAAGATTTAGTCCCGTAGAACAAATTTTGGGTGTTTTAGTCTCACTGATAAATGGATCATTTTAAAATGTAGAGAAATTTCTCCCACGGATAAATGTATCAGTTTAAAATATGAACAAATTTAACTGATACATTTATCAGTGAGACTAAATATATTAAAATAAAATAAGTGGGACTAATCCTCGTATGAGGTCTAAAAAAAGGACTAGTCTTTAAATTTTCCTAATTTAAGTGTCCTTTGACATTGTGCATTTTTATCAATACGAAAAGGAAACTTCTCTTGGCATCTTTTCCAGATATAATTTGTGCCTTTTTCATGGCTAATATTGATATGCTCTTATATCGATCTCAGGTCGCTTTCCAGCAAGCAGATTTTGCTGGTTGGAATCTTTGGGCTGCAATCAATGGCCGACCCTTG